>JAJOOR010037246.1:0-17643 GCA_036250505.1 Solanum acaule | reverse complement strand
AGAGGTGTGCGTTGGACAAGTATTTTGTAAATGAGCTTGACTCTTGTTCTATGATGTCATTTTGAAATGGTTTGCCCTTAGTCCCTATTTCCCGTTAATTAATGTTGAATGTACTTCTGCGACCGATGAAGTGTGATGACAAGTTTGAGTGGCTTGTTTGGGGTTCCTTCGGGTTCCTCATTAGCCATGTCACGTCTAGGCCCTAGGCTTGGGTCGTGACAATGAGCATATTCACTTTACCCTTAAAGTGTTCTTAAGGCATGTACGTAACCTTCATAAAACATCCATGATATTATATCTTTCCCTTTCAATGTCAAAGCTCATATAAAATCAACACATCTAGAATGACTACAAAAATAATCCCATACTTCACCTCTTTGAGGTTCAAAATTTACTTTCATGCATCACACTTAAGGTTCAAGCACTAGACATGGATATCATTTTAACTCATATGATTCTATCACTTTATGCATTCAACATTCATGAGGTAGATTAGGTGGGTAAGGTCCTTCCACAACAAATCTAGCTAATACTCTACCATCATCATATAACCTTCACTATCAAAGCCTTAAACACTAATAATTCAACATGTTAGCTTTTACCCTCAAGGCCCTAGAAATAATCATTCATACTACAAGCCTTACTCTCAAACAATACTTCACATGGTCATCATGTATTCCAAAATCTCAAGACAATCTTATTAAATGCTCCATTCTTAAGCAATTTTAGTCCTATATCGTCATATAAACTCAATCTCAACACTAATAATCATGATTCATCAAATAAGCCCCAATCTAATCAATTCATGTCCATAAGTTTTACTTTTAAGAAATTCATATCTAGGTGTTCTTCTTATTTCAATTAATTCGTAAAGTAATTCATCAATCTTAGAAGGTCACATCTAAGCCCTCAATTTCCCATTTTATGGCATAAAACAAAATTATAGCAATTTTATCCTAGAATCTTAGGTTAAGCAAGAACACAAGCATAATCATAATAATAACATGTAATTATCTCATAATCAGTCATATACAACCATTATCACTCAATTGGATCAACTTGCCACAATACCCACACTATAGGAAGGAACCCTAACTAGAATTGGGGATTCATTTGCACTATTAAGGGAAACATGGGGGCATCATGGATGAAAGGAGTCCATGAAGGAATAAGCCATAATACCTTGATTATAAAGCCTACCAAGATTTAAAAAATGGAGACTTGACCTACCTTGACACTCTTCTTCTTCTTCTTCAAGTTTTTTAGAGAGAGAAATATTTGAAAGTATGAACTTGGAGTTTTGATTTTGGTTTTGGGGATAAATGACTTAATTGGGGAGTTTGAAAGATTAAAATAGCTAATATAGGTGTACTAAGACTATACAAAACGACCTGACTTAAAACTAACTAAATTTGGAATTTTCCACATTACCCTTAATTAGGCTGCCTAGTGCTAGGCACCAAGACCACCTTAACGAACCGTCAAGGGTTTCGCGGCCCGTCATGCTGCACGTGATCCATTGACCAGTTGCTAAGACACAATGTCTTGGGCCCCCCTAAGTTCAAGGTATGTCCACGGTCACTCCCACGAGCCTTCTAGGCCTTTACGAGCTGTGAAGTGGCTCAGTGGAGGAGGCCAACTTGGGCAGCCTTGAGGGGCTCACTGTCTCACCACCACGGATGGAACCACAGGCCGTGGTGGCTACCATGATCTGCGAAGTCTCTCGTGGTGATGGGCAGTGCCATGGCAAGCTTGGGGTGGCCTTGGCCCTTGCCCATTTGCCTTGGATCATGCCCTCTAGTCTTGACTTGTAGCCCTCAAACTTAGTTGTAGATTGTGTACTAGACTACGGGATGTTACAGGATCATATTCAATCAGCACATCTAGAATTACTATATTAGACATGGATGATAACATAATTCAAATAACTTAACTACTATGAGCTTAATCTCATAATATCCTTCTTTCATCACAAGGTCATAATTTGGGAATATGGGGATTTCATGGATTCTTGGGGATTTCAACATAAAAACCATGATAAATAATCAATTCAATCATAATATAAAGTAATTCAAGCATTAGAATCGTTTTTGAAAGAAATCCATGACTTGGAGCCAAACCCTAGCTTTTGGAGAATTTCTATCTTAAAAATTGGGTTTTGAGGGGGCTCCATGGATGAATTATATCCATGGATGACGCGCTACCGTACCTTAGCAATGAAATTCAATGAATTTGAGTAGGAAAACTTGCTCCTTTAGCCCTATCTCCAATTTCCTTCTTCCTTGAAGTTCTAGAGACAGAATATTTGGTGAAGAGTTGGCTTTGATTTGGGATTTTTGGAATAATGAGGAAGATGACTTAATTAAGAATTCAAAAATCATTATATAGTTGGTCTAATTTACAATAATACAACGTCACTTAATTTTAGTATAAACCAGAAAACCATAAAGTGCCCCTAACTTAAATGCCAAAAGCAGTGTCCAGGTCTAACCCACGCCCCTCACTAACGACAGTGGTTGGACCCATGGCCCGTGTTGGTGAAGGGTGGTTTGGGTTCATAGACCTAGTTTTCAGGACTTGACCTACAGCTCCCTCACCCATGATCGTGGACTGACCCACGAGGCGTAGGTCACCTCCGTGAGTCACTGTCCAGGCAGATTTTTAGGGTCCTCCTCAAGGACCCATGGTTGGTCGTTGGGGGTCGTACCTTGACGTTCCCACACGAAACCCTTTATTTTTAATTACGGGGAGTTACATTTACGACTTTAACCCTCATATGAAGCGCTATTTTAACCTACTAGTTTCTGGATTGTTACAATATCCCTCCCTTTGGGAACAGTCGTCCTCGAATGACGATCTAGACACCTTATGGAAGTAAAGACTCAAAACTAGCAGCCCATCATGGATGAAATATCAAAATAATGCACAATTCACAGTAAGAAATTTCAACTCCATCTCAAAGATAATCAATGCAACCCAATGAAGTAGAAATTACATCTAGAAACCCATTATGCATGAAGATTCAACATTTCTCATATTCATAGGAGGAACTACCTTCTCCAACTAAAAGCATTCTCAACACAATTTCATGGACTCAATATGCATTTTACTCTCAAAAGCATACTGAAGCATGTTCAATAATTCATCTCATGAAGTCAACTAGGCAACTCTTACTCAATGCACAACAACATGAGGAAACCAATCATAAGAACTCATTTTCTTACTAGACATGAATTTCATCAAGAACATGCATAACATAAGGAAATCATGGAAAAATACATATCACACACATGACTCCCAAAACACTAAAACTCTAGGGGAACTACTTACCTCAAACTTGAATAGCAGTAGAAGGAAAGACATGAGGATATCGGGACTTCATATCAGCCTTGGCTTTCCAAGTAGCGCCCTCAACTAAATGATTTCTCCATAAAACCTTCACATAAGCTATTTCCTTGTTTCTCAATCTCTTGACTTGCCAGTTTAGGATCTCTATCGGGACCTCTTCATATGAAAGACTTTCGTCAACTCCCAACCCTTCTATAGGAATAATGGATGCCGGACCCCAATACACTTCTTAAGCATAGAAACATGAAATACCGGATGAACCGGGGCCAACTGTTTTTGCAGATCAAATTCATAGGCAACCTTCCTAATACGTTTCAAATTTTGATATGGTCCAACATATTGGGGATTAAGTTTCCCTTTCTTGCAAAATCTGATCGCACCCTTCATGGGTGAGATTTTCAAATAGACCCAATCGTTAACTTTATATTCTAGATCCCTCTTTCTCACATTGGCATAAGACTTTTGTCTACTTTTAGCCGTTCTCAACCTCTCTTTAATCAGCTGAACTTTATAAATGGCTTCATAAATTAGCTCGGGACCTATCAAAGCAATTTCACCTACGTCAAACCAACCAACTAGAGACCTACATCTCCTATCATACAAGGCTTCAACGGGAACCATACTGATACTTGAGTGATAGCTATTATTGTAGGCAAACTCTATTAATGGAAAGTGGTCATCCCAATTACCCTTATAGTCTATAACACATGCCTTTAACATATCTTCCAATGTTTGGATGGTACGCTCCGCTTGTCCATCGGTTTGGGGATTAAAAGTTGTGTGAAGCTCAACCTTAGTACCAAGCCCTTTTTTGAATGACTTCCGAAAGTGAGAAGTCAATTGAGTACCCCAATCGGAAATAATAGATAGAGGAACTTCATGAAATTTGACCATATCCCTTATATACAACTTAGCATAGTCTTCCACCGAAAAAGAAGCCATGACGGGAATAAAGTCGGCTGATTTTGTCATCCAATCTATAATGACCCAAATATAATCATATTGCCTTCGGGTGTGAGCCAAACCCACATTAAAGTGCATATTTTTATCTTCCCACTTCCAAGTGGGAAGACCTATGTCTTGGGACAAGACTCCCAGCCTTTGATGCTTAACCTTAACTTGTTGAAAATTAGGTAATTTAACTTCAAATCCTGCAATATCTTTCTTTATTCTGTTCCACCAACAGACTTCCCGTAGATCACGGTTCATCCAGGTGGCTCCCAGATTAATAGAATATTGAGAACTATGAGATTCCTCTAAAATTTGTTCCCTCAAACCATCAACATCTAGAACACATAACCGACTTTGGTAACTAAGCACCCCATCTCCCCCATGGTAGAAAGCATCAACGTACTTCTTAAGTACCAACTCTTTCAACTCCACTAATATAGGATCAAGGCCTTGTTTAGACTTCGCATCCATCACACAGGATGATTCAGAACCATTATGGATGATGACACCACCCTTGGATGAATCCGCTAATTGGACACCTAGTCAAGCCAATCTATGTACCTGACGAGCTAATTTTTTCATTCATCCTCTACATGAGACACACTACCCATGTACAGTGTACTAAGTGCATCCGCTACCATGATATTTTTGCCGAGGTGATAAAGGACACTCATGTCATAATCCTTTAATAATTCAAACCACCTTCTTTGAGGAAGATTCATGTCCTTTTGACTAAACATATATTGAAGACTCTTGTGATCGGTGAAAATATCCACATGGACCCCAAACAAATAATGCCTACTTATTTTCAAGGCAAACACAACCGCTGCTAATTCGAGGTCATAGGTCGGATAATTTTTCTCATGGACTTTAAGTTGCCTTGAAGCATAGGCAATCACCTTATCGTTTTACATGAGCACACATCCCGACCCCACTCCAAAGGCCTCACAATATACCACAAAACCATTTGTAACTTCCGGTAAGGTCAACACATAGCAGATGTAAGTTTATCTTTCACCTCTTGGGAACTTTTCTCACATGCTTCCGACCACACAACCTTAGATTTCTTTTGAGTCAAAGCCTTTAACAAAGAAGCCCCTGAACAAACCTTCTATAGTAACCGGCCAAACCCAAAAAGCATATAACGTCGGTAGGGGTTAGAGGTCTAAGGCCAACATTTGACAACATCCATCTTCTTAGGATCTACGTCAATACTCTTGGTTGACACAAGATGACCATGGAAAGCTACGGACCTTAATAAATATTCACATTTGCTAAACTTTGCAAAAAGTTGTTAGTCTTTAAGAACTTGCAACACAATTCTCAAATGGTCCACATGTTCATTTTAACTCCAGGAAGATATCAAGATATCATCGATAAAAACAATCACAAACATGTCTAGGTATTTCTTAAACTCTCTATTCATCAAGTCCATAAACTCCGTTAGAGCATCACTCAACCCAAACAACATTACTAGAAATTCATAATCACCATATCGAGTTCGGAATTTCATCTTGGTAATATCAACCCCTCACCCTAAATTGGTGATAACCCAAACGAAGATCAATCTTAGAGAAATATCTAGCCCCTTGAAGTTGGTCAAACAAATCATCAATTTTTGGAAGAGGATATTTGTTCTTGATTGCCACTTCATTCAATTTATGATAATCAATAAACATTCTAAGAGATCCATCCTTCTTTCTAACAAACAACATGAGAGCACCCCATGGAGAGATACTCGGTCGGATAAAAACCTTTCCTAACAAATCCTTTAGTTGTTCCTTCATTTCTTTTAACTATGCCAGTGCCATTCTATTAGGAGGAATAGAGATAGGTTGCGTATCCGGAAGAAGGTCAATACCGAAATCTATTTTTTGCTCTGGAGGACTACCGGGTAAATCATTGGGGAAAACATCCAGGAACTCATTACCCACCAGAACTGACTCAAGGAATGGGTTTCAGATTCAACATACATCACCCTAACAATATGGTAAATACACCCTTTAGAGATCATCTTCCTAGCATTAAGACAAGAAACAAATTGACCTATATGCATAGAATTTCCCTCCTTTCACTCTAAAATATGCTCATTTGGTAATTGGGATCGAACACTCAAGTTCTACAATTGATAGATGGATAACCTGCATGCAATCAATCCATACTAACAATAACATCAAAATCTAACATGTCAAGCTCTACCAACTCAACAAGTGTAACTCTATGGGACAAGGAAACATGACATCTTCTATAAACCCTCTTAGCCACCAACGAATCACCAACCGGGGTAGAGACCCAAAAAGTCTCTAATAACACTTGGGGGAGCATATCAAACATCATGGCAACATAAGGTGTCATAAAGGACAAAGTAGCATTGCAATCTAATAAGTCATACACATTAATAAGAAAGACTTTTAACATACCGGTCACCTTCTCAGGGGAGCTCTCTTTGTCACTTCGGGATTGAAGAGCATAAAAGCAGTTTTTCTTTGGGGCGTTGGATTTTTAACCTCTTGGAGGAGTTTGATTGCCTTCTCTTCATACTAGATAAATCCCTAACCCTTGAAGCAGCAAAATTCACATTAGGATTTACATGAGTCACAACATCTCTATTTGCCTGAGCCGTCACCGCTTGAGCTTGAGTCGTCAAGACTTGGGCAAACATTTAAAAGCTGACTTAACCTCCGCATCCGAGATAGCCGCAGGATTAATCATTAAATTGAGGAGCATCTTCATTCACATTTTCACCATCCATTCTTTTTGCATTATCCTTTCGTGTCTTCATAATATGAAGACACAAGAGAAGTATTAGGAGAGAGACTTTATAGAGTTAAACTCTATGACACGATTTAAGAGTAATAAAAGAAGTGTAGATTCATAATCACCTTGTAGCCTATCATTCATAAATGTGGCGCATCTCACATTATAAACAAACTGTACTAGACGTGGCTTACGATACATCATGCTAGAATCATTCTAAACCTTGTGCTCTGATACCAATTTTGTCACGACCTAGGGGTACCCCATAAATGTAACAAGGCCCATAGAACACCGAAAGGAACCACATAAGACACATATCATATCATAACATAAGCATAGAATAATAAAGAGTAAAAATGCATTTCAAGACCAAAATTTTTCTTAAAGGAAAGCGGAAGTCTAGACTTGTCTCAATATAGACATCTATTACAATACATGAATGAAATAGGGACACATCCCATACAACATAATCCAAAAAGGAAAATACAAGAAAAGAACTACAAAGATAATATCCATCCTCGAATCATAAGGTGTCACAAACAAGATAGGAGAACAAGCAAATCCAAGCTTTAGCCACAAAGATGACCACCTTGAGAAGCGTACCCTACACTTGTGGAATATGTAGGAAAATCATGGGTTAGTACAAAAATGCCCTAAGTATGATAGTCATGCGTAAAAATTAAGAAAACATGCTAAAAGGGACATTTTAGTAGAATCCATGCAATTTTCTAAGTTAAAGCATCATTATGAAGATAGGGAAAAAGCATAAGTCATAAGAATATTCATTACATAGACCATCATGACATAAAAGGAGCATATCATAAATACCCTCAAAGCATACTTGTGCAATGCATGAATAAGACCCCATAAATCATACCCACACTAAGTAGTGCTTCTTGAGTAATCATAGTTCATAATTCATATTCTTGTTCATATTGGTGTCATAGTGGGGATAAGTCTTAGCCAACATAGATCATGTGAGCTTCACATGGAATCAGGTGTTACCCACACCAAAAAGGGGTGTCCTACTTGGTTAAGGTAAGACCATGGTTCATTAGCTTTAGGTGGATCCACTAGCTAAATATCCTATGGGGGCACGTAGTTTATGAGGTAAGGAGATTGTTACTAGAAACCGAGCCTTTCTAGCGGGGGAGCTCCTATCTCAACAGATTGCTTCTGGAACCCCGACCTTTCTAGTAGGAGAGCTTCCATTTCATATTCAATATCCACTCAAGTGCTAAGAATTTATCCCACAGAGTACTTATTAGATCGTAACTTGTTTTATTAGGACAGTTGATTAGATCATGCCTGAGAATAACCTTTCACCGTCCATGTCTATATGTAACTTTTGATTTAATTAAGTGAGAAAGACTTTCAACCTAGAATTTTCATTATGTAAGAAAACCTTTCACATCATGTTCATTATGTGTTCACGAGAATAGCTTCTCAATTAACACAAAAACATTATCATAATCATGGACACTTCACTCTTAATGTGTTCTTAAAGCATATAAATAAATATCATAATCATGCATAAATCTCATACTTTTTACCCTTCAAGGATCAACGAGCATATTCAATCAACACATCTAGAAATACTACATTAGACACAATTCAAATAACTCAATTACTACAAGCTTAATCACATAAAATCCTTGTTTCATCAATTCACCCATATCACAAGGTCATAATTTGGGAATATGGGGATTTCATGGATTCTTGGGGATTTCAACATCTTAAAAGCCATAATAAATCATCAATTCAATCACAATATAAAGTAATTGGAATATTAGAATGGATTTTGAAAGGAACCCATGACTTGGAGTCAAAACCTAGCTTTCGGGGAATTTCTATCTTTGAAATTGGGGTTTTGAAGGGGCTCCATGGATGAATTCTATCCATGGATTAAGAGCTACCATACCTTAGCAATGAATTAAAATGAATTTGAGTAGGAAAACATTCTCCTTGAACCCTAGCTCCAACTTCCTTCTTCTTCCGTGAAGTTCTAAAAAGAGAATTTTTGGTAAAGAGTTGATTTTGATTGGGATTTTTGAATAATGAGCAAGATAACTTAATTTAGGGGTAAAAAATCATTATATAGTTGGTCTAATTTAGAATAAAATGACGTCACTTAGTATTAGTAATAACCGGTAAACTCCAAAGTGCCCCTAAACTTAATTTCACAAAAGCATTGTCTAAGTCTCACCCACGCCTCTCACCAACAGACTGTGGTTGGACCCACAGCCCATGCTGGTGAAGTGAGGTCTAGGTTAAGAGACCTGGTTTTTAGGGCTTGACCTACGGATCCCTCACCACGATCATGGATTGACATACGAGGTGTAGGTTACCTCTGTAGGTCATTTTCCAGGTAGATTTTTGGCGTCCTCCTCAAGGACCCATGGTTGGTCCTTCGAGGGTCGTACCATGACGTACCCACACAAAACCCTTTATTTTTAAGTACGAGGAGTTATGTTTACAACTCTAACACTCATTTTATGCTCTAGTTTAGCCTACTAGTTTCCGGAGTGTTACAAAATAAGACTATTCTCCCAAAACAGTAATTCTGGCAAACCTGCTACGTCGTGTCACAACTTAAATTTGAAAAGGAAAACGGAAAAATTGGACTTTATATCCTTCATGAAAGATGTAGGTACATATTTTAAGGTTGCAACTAATTAAGAATTAACACAAAATATATTTTGTTCAAAATAATATTATCAAAACACTAATAGTTGAACATACATGATTATAAATTCTGAAATCTAGACATAACTTGTCCTATGTTGCATCCCATATATGAAATCCATTACAGTGAAATTAGGGTTTTATATAAACATAAGAGTTTTAAGTATATGAATTAGCTTTATACTTAAAATACTAAACACTAGTACACTAAAAAAATAGATTTCATCACTTACCAAAGGGTAGGGTGTGTCTCAAATTCCAGCCAAAAGGACAAACTTTTTCTCTTGTGATTTTGAAGAAAAAATTTTAGACTTAAGGAAAAGGAATGTGTCAAGTGGAGGTGTGAAAACATAGTTATAAAAGTGATATTTATCACATAATACAGCTGGAACTAAAAGGTGGTTGCCCAAAACAAAAGGTTGGTTGTCCAAATTGCATACATATATACCTATATGTATATCCCTCACCTCCCTTTCAAGTCATAGGAATTTATAATTAGTAGATTACATAAATACCCCTATACAATCCCTTAAATTACGATTTCAATTTATATTAAGCAAGATTGCAAATATCGCAAAATTTCAAGTTCCTAAAATGAGAATAAAACATACTGTAGTAATTACGGAATGTTGTATCGACATGCAAATCATGGTTATAGTATTTAGGGGGTGTTACAACTCTCTCCCCTCAAAGAAATTTCGTCTCAAAATTTTCCTTACACTAGTCCCGAAACAAGTGTGGATACTGGGTCCTCATGCCTTCTTCTCTCTCCCCAGTAGCTTCTTTTCTAGAATGATTCTTCCAAAGCACCTTTACTAAGGGGATTCTCTTGTTTCTATGTTGATTTACTTCTCGAGCTTGAATTAGGATAGGTTCTTCATTATATTTCAAATCAGGATTAACCTTAATAGATTCAACTGGATGAACATGAGCTGGATCAGAACAATATCTTTCGTGCATAGTAAAATCGAAGACATTGTGGATCTTGTCTACCTCAAGCCACAAAGCTAATTTATATGCAACTGGTCCAACCCTTTCAAGTATCTCATAAGGTCCAATAAATTAGGGACTAAGTTTTCCTTTTTGGCCAAATTTAATATTATTTTTCCATGGAGACACCTTTAATAATACTTGGCCAATTTACCAAGTGAATCAATAACTTCTTGGGGGGAATTCACTGATGCATTTTATATAAGGTTTTTCCCTCCCTCGAAGATGGTGAAGTTAAGGATTAATATTTATAACTTCAAAAGAGTGGATGATGAACCTATTCACGAGACATGGTTGAGGTTCTAGAAGTTGCTCTTCCAATGCCCAACTCATGAACTACGGGACAATATGTTGTTCCAATATTTTTACCGAAGCCTCAACTCAGTCAACAAAGATGTGTAACATTAGCTCATTCCATGAGGATTCATTCCACAACCCTTTGACATAGGATCTAACCTCCTTGATGAGATAACAAAAATTAATCACGCTTGGTACAATAGAGAAGATCAGGTGTCTCCTTTGAAATTTGGGATGACAAAGGAACAATTGAAAAAGAACCAAGGGTGAGATGAAAACATGGCCAAAATGATGACCAAAATGGACATATTGACGAAACATGTCATGGGAAGTGGTTCCAAGGTTGTGAATGCTGTCGGAGTTAGTGGAGTGAATTATGATTAAGTGTATTAGCTGATTCGTTGTGCCTACCCATCATCAATCACCCGGGAATGCTCACTTGGCCACCTACCAATGATGCCTTTCACTTTCAGACATTTCATCGTGCATGAAAGGACTTCACTTACAAAATCAAGATAAGAAAGGATGGTCTACGATTAAGAAATGCCATGATCCAGTTCCTATTCTTTTCCGTTGCTCTTGCTTTATATCTCCGATACACAAGGACGGATGGGGTGGGAAGGAAGAAGGCCTTTAAGCATTATCATCAAAGGTCGGGGGGGAATAAATGGTGGAACAGGGATTATGATGATGGTTGGAGAGATCGAGATAGAAATGGCTTTTAGTGGTAGGAATTGGCGGGAACGGGATAGGGACAAAGAACGATATATGCCTCTCCATGAGCGTTAACAGCCAAAAGAGCCAAGGGTTGATCCTGAAAATTTCTGCACCGAAGATATGCTTGCTCGCATTCTCAACAAAGTGAAAGGATCGAACAAGGTGTTAACGGAAAAAAAAGATGACATCTCTTCTCTGAACTAAATAGTTACTTCACATTCGGTATCTATTAAGCAACTTGAAACAGAGATGGTCAAATCTCGACTCATTTGAATCCAAGGCCAAAAGAAGGTTGACCGAGTGATACCATGGTTAACCCAAAGAATGAAACTTGAAAGCATGTCTTGATCGTGCCACACATTAAATAAGGCACTTCTTGGGAGGCAACCCAAGTTTTAGTTTTAGTTTGTTGTTTAAATAATGATTGTTAAATGTGCAGGATGACAATCCGGCGAGCTCAGAAATAATTTAGTGAATCATTGAGAGGATAGGTGAGCCCAATGTGGATCGCCTTTTTTACGAAAGGGTTGTAATTCAGGTAGCTTTGGTGGGCAAAGTGCCCATTGTCAAGTTGTCAAACGGGTTGGCGACTCAAGAGGATATCGTCGATCGAGGTGCAAACTGAAGGGTCAAAAGACTTCCAACTGATTTAAATTCAAAACTCCCATTTATTTTGCATTTTTTGACTCTTGGAATCTTACGCTTTTAGTTTAGATAGTATTTTGTGTCATGTTTTTGCGTGGGTGTCATTGCTTGGTTGGAATTCGTGCTTGTTTTCACATTTTTTCCAAGTTTTGTATTTATCTTCTTTTGAGGTTGGTGTCCTGAACATGCTTTAGTTTCTTGCCATTGCCTAAGCATGTGCGTATAAGTGATGGATCTACTTCTTGCCCTTATATGATAAATTGGTTACTTAATTATTGTTGGGTAAATCGATCATGTTAGAGGTTTGGCTCTTTTAAAATTGAATTTTGGGTTTAAATTGTTTAAATGTAAGTTATGCATCGTGGGTTTAGTGTGGGTGAAGTCTAAGTAACCCGAGTTGCATTGATCAATTGAATTTTCCCAATGGTAGATCGGGTGATGTCGTTCTTTAGAAAAAATGTCATTGATTGGTCGATATTAGGCAGATTGTTGGAAGTCTGAGTACTCAGGGGTTGGTAATGATATGGGCTAGGCTTTAATTGCATAGAACAGGGCCTCACTCAATAGGATATATAAAGTGAGAAATAAATGGGCCAGTAACATTACCTTAAATTATGGAAATTTATTCCTTGACTTGTAGCCCTTCAAGGACTTGAATTACTTCAAACATAAACAAAAGAACAAGAGCAAAGTCTCTTAATAACCAAGAAAAATGGAGCAGCCAACTTTGAGAAAAGGGTAGAGCTATATTTTTTTAAACATGAACAACATGATTCCCTAGTCTCCTATGAAATAATTAGCTAAAATGATGAGTAATCTCACTCACCTTGGCTTGAAAAGAGGAGGGTGTTTTTAAGAACTCTAGGAGGAATTGAGGAAGTTGTATGATGTTGTGAGGACAAGAGATAAATCTTGAGAGATTTATTAGAAATGTGTATGTTAATAATGAGAGTAGTTAGCCATGTCTTGGTCTTACCTTCACCACCTCTATTTTTCTTTTCTTTTTTTGCCACGATTTACTAAGTAGGTGATCCACCTACTTGGCCATTTCTAAGACTCTCAACTATCAAATTATTAAATCTATTTAGATAAGGTAGGTGATGCAGCTACTTACTCTTATTAAGTTTGTCAAAAAGTCTAAGTAGGTGATGTACCTACTTCTCACCTACGTGCTTAATTTAGTAAAGTAAGCACCTCACTTAGTTTATCTGATTTCCAAAATTCTATTCCTTTTAGTTAAACTTAACACTCAACTCTAAACATGAAGCTGAATTACCAACTTACTTCTCAATTTTAAATACGTTGCTGTATATTAAATTAGTCGTATACATGTTGAAATGTACAGGGTATTACATCGAAGGTTTAAGGTTTAAGGTTTAGGGTTTATGGTTTTTAATGTTTAGAGTTTAGGGATTTTAGGGTTTTAACATTTATAGGGTTGTTTTAAGTTTAGGGTATTTTTAGGGTTTAGGGTTTTTGGGTTTAGGTCCTTTTTAGGGATTTTAGAGTTTAAGGTATAGAGCTTAGGGTTTTTAGGGTTTTAAAGATTTTTGTATGGTTTTTTTATGTTTTTTTTTATGTTGTTAGGGTTTAGGGTTTGTTAGGATTTAGGGTTTAGTTTTTTTTTTTATATATAATTTAGGGTTTATAGTTTTTGGGGGTTTTAGGATTTAGCATTTAGGGATTAGTTCTTTTAATGTTTTATTAGGTTTAGGGATTTTTAATATTTTTGAGGTTTAAGGGTTTCTTAGGGTTTAGACTTTCTTAGCGTTTAGACTTTCTTAGGATTTAGGTTTCTTATTGTTTAGGGTTTAACGTATTATAGGGTTTCTAAGTGTTTGGAGTTTAGGGTTTAAGGGTTAGGGTTTTTATGTTATTTTTATTTTTAAGGGTTGTTAGTGTTTAGGGTTAGGACATAGGAATTTATGCTTTTTTAGGGATTTTTAGGTTTAGGGTTTTAAAGGTGTTTTAAGGTTTAGGGTATCTTAGGGCTTAGGGTTTCTTAGGGTTTTGGGATTTTATTATTTTTATGATTTTTGGGGATGCTTAGGGTTTAAGGTTTCTTAATGTTTAGAGTTTAGGGTTTAGGGTTTTTCTCTCGTGATTTTGAAGAAAAATCTGGTCAAATAGGGTTCTCAAGGTTCTTAGACTTAAGGAAAATGAATTTCTCTAGAGTAGGATTGAATACATAGTTAAAAAAGTGAAATTTATCACTTAATAGAATAGGCGTGAATAGATAGTTAAAAAGTGATATTTCTCACTTAATGCCTTAAATTACGACCACAATTTATGTTAATCAAGTTTGTAAATATGACAAAATTTCGAGTTCCTAAAATGGGAATAAAACATACTATAGTAATTAAGAAATGGTGTATCGACATGCGAATCTTGGTTTTACGTTTAAGATTAAAAAATAATAAATCTAAAAAAAAACCTAAAAAATATTAAGCCCAAAAAAACACTACAAAACCCTAAACCCTAAAAAACCAAAACGTTAAACCCTAAGAAATTCTAAAAACGAAAAAACCTTAAGCCTTAAACCCTAAAAACCTTAAAAAACCTACAACCTAAACCCTAAGAAATACTAAACACTAGACCATAAGAAACCCTAAAGCCTAAGAAATCTTAAACCCTAAGAAACCCTAAATCGTTAAAAATCATAGAAACCTCTAAAACCCTAAAAACCTTTCAAAATCCAAAACCTAAAAAACCCTAAGCCGTAAACCCTAAACCCTAAGAAACCTTAAGAGACCCTAAATCATAAAAAACCCTAAAAATAATTAAATCCCCTACAAACCTTTTAAAATCCTAACCCTAAAAAAGCCTAAGCTTAAAAAACCATAAGCCATAAAACCTAAACCCTGAGAAAACCTAAATAACCTTTAAAGAGCCTAAAACAAAAAAATTCCCTTAAAAACACTAAACCCTAAAAACCATAAACCATAAAAAACCTTTAACCTTAAATTCCATAAACCCTGAAAACCATTTTAAACCCCTAATCCTAAAAAACCATAAACCCTGGAAACCATTTTAAACCCCTAATCCTAAAAAACCATAAACCCTAAAACACCCTAAACCTAAAAAACCCTAACTTAAAACCCCAAGATACCTTAAGAAACCGTAAACTAAAAACCATAAGCAACACCAAACCCAAAATCTTAAGAAACATTAAGAAATCCTAAACACAGAACCATAAGAAATATTAAACCCCTAAAAATGTTTTAAAACCCTAAAAAACACCTCAAAAGCTCTAAAACACTAAGCCTAAAAAATCCTATAAGACCCTAAACAGTAAAAAAACCCTAAACCCTAAAAGACACTAGAAAACCCTAAACCCTAAAACCCATAAAAAAAACCTCAATTGAAAGATGTAACGACTTGTTCCCGTCATTATGGAAAAGCCGATGGGGAAAAAAATTGGGCTAGAAAACTTTTGAGTAGTGACTTGAAAATTTCTAGCCTAGTCCGGACTAGGATGAAATCAGACTTAGGTGAGGTATAGGGAAATCTGGTAATGGATGGGGATTTAATTATGAATTTAATCACATGAGTGGATAGCCAAGATGTTAGGGAGCCCCTACGTGTTTACAAAATCAAATTCAGGCGAGTAGAACTCTTGAAACTGATCTTAGCGTGAACAGGTAGTTTTTGAACGTCAAGGGTTGAAGGTGTGTTGTGAATTGGGAGAGTGGAATTGAAATTCTGACTTTCTGTCTCTGTGTAAGACGTCGGGGTGGGTTTAATCCCACCAGGGTGGGGTCACTGTGGTGGGATGAGATCCACCATAGCAGGCCAGTTGTGACTTAAATCAGGTAAAAACCCCTAAAACGTTATTTTCTGCAAAAGTTCATTCTTGAGAGCTAAGAGTCGACCCAGGGCAAGTTCTGGACAGTTTTCGTAGCACTAAAGGTAAGGTTTTTACTCCCCTAATCCATTTTTCAATCCGTAGAACTTACATTCTCAGGTAATAATCATTGGGGGCAGGAGGGTTGTCCTCAAACTAATGGTGGGAAAAGCCCTAAGTTGGGTATTGGAATCTTGTGTATTCCCTAGGGTTGATAATGTCGAGTGTAATCTTGGTAATTAGGTCTTGTTTATTGATCCTTGCGTTAATTGACTGTTTTTAGACCATGAACAGGCAGAAAGAATCCGAAAAGGGAAGGATCAAGTGTCTTAGGAGGGTTCAAGCTCGGCTTCGAGGTAGGTGTTCGTTTGATTTCATGTTTGTGTAATAAATGCCGGTGAATTGCTCTATTATATGTATTCGTGTATGTAAATAGTGAAATGTGAATCGAATCTAGTATCAATGAGTATATGTATATGAACGATTGCATGCCATGAACCTAATACATTATTGTATAATTATGAGTAATGTTCATTATGGGTGTGATTATGATTGTGGTTGTGCTGATTGGATCGGGTACCATGTTTCGACACATATATTGGATCAGGTGACATGTTCTGACACATATGTTGGATTGGGTGTCACTTTCCAAAACGTAAGCGAAATTACCCGACACATGAGTTGTAGTTGGCAGCGGTAGTGTTTGCTCTCAAGATCTGGCAGCATTACCATTATGGTGTCAAGTTTGAGGTATTTACTAACCACCATAGCCTACAACATGCATTCACTCTGAAAGACCTAAATTCGAGACAATGAAGGTGGATGGAGTTACTCATAAACTGTCATGTTACCATCCAGTATCATTCGGGTATGGCTAACATGGTGTCAGACACATTAAGCTAGATTACGGTGAGTATGGGTAGTCTAGCTTGCTTAGGTGTATCCAAGCGACCTTTCACCAAGGGTGAAACGACCCCAAAATGCCCGAAACTGTGCTTCGGAAACACCTATAATTGTAATTTCCATATATCTCAAAATCAGTGCATGATTTCGGAAATTCGACTTCATATTCTTATTTGTGGGGTCAAATTGAGTAGGAAATGGGTCTAACCCAAATTTTAGAACAATCGTTTCAAAATTCGAAAATCGCAAAAAATGCAATTTTTAGGGTCAACTTTAAAGGGGCATATCTCTTAGCACACAAAGATCTGGAAGGGCCGCAACCTATTAAATTAAACCTTTATGAGTTAGCTTTCCAATTCACTTGGTTTCACCTCATTCCGAGTTAGGATGAGGGAGTTATGACCATTTTCGTAAAACCTGTCGGAGCAGATTTGCAAATTCCAGTGAGCAAAGTTATTGTAGCGGCTGGAGACGTTTTTCTTTTATAAAAGAGGATATGTCCCATA
>JAJOOR010037245.1:0-11707 GCA_036250505.1 Solanum acaule | reverse complement strand
TTCCTCAGTTTTCAACCACACCTCATCTTTTCCCCATAATATGAAGCTCTCTCTCCCCCCCCCCCCCCCAATCTTTTCCCCCACCACCACACACATCCCTACCCTCTACATTATATAAGACTCTACGGCAAGCAGCTCTTCGTCAACATGATTGCTTGCCGACCAAGGTACATTTTCGGTATTATGAAAATCCAGCGCTTTAACTATCTTGTACCAACTGCTGTCATAATTATATTATTGATCCATTGGACAAAAAAATCAAAATATTTTTATGTATTTACTTATCTGCCCTTTAAGAAAAAGTATTTTTGCTCTGATTAATGGAGCCCACCTGGTACTTCTTTGTAACGACCTATTCCCGTCGTTATAGAAAATCCAACGGGGGGAAATTTGGGGCTGGAAAAACTTTTTTGTAGTTTTTGGATTTTCCGAACCTAGTCTAGGTTTGGACGAAATCGGAGTCTGTAAGGTGTAGGGAAATCTAGTAACAATCGAGAGAATTATTTATGATTTTGATTACATGAGTAGTTAGATAACTCGTTAAGGAACTCGTACGACTTTACGGAATTGAATTCGGGAAAGTAGAACTCTCGCAATTGATCTTAGCGTAAAGGGTATTTTTTGAGCGTCGTTGGTTAGAGGTGTGTTGTGAAATAGGGATTTTGGAATTCTTTAAATAGCTCTCTGTTTCGTGCAACCCGCTTTGGCAGGGATTTTGGTTGCTTTGGCGGGGCCGCTGTAGCGGGGTGGTGGCTGCTGTGGTGGGCCAGATGCGACTTAAAGTCGTAAATAAACCCCTAAACGACCTTATTTGGCACTTTTCAATTTTTAGAGCTAAGAAACGAACCCCAAGCAACTCCTACTCATTTTTCACCATTCTTGATGCTAAAGGTAAGCTTTTCACTCCCCGAATCCATTTTTCGATCCGTAGAACATAATAGAATGGGTGAATATTGATGGGGGGAGGGTTTTGTTATAGATTTTATGGTGGAAACAACCCTAATTTGGATAATTGGGATCATGAGTTTGATCTAGGGTTCATAGAATTGTTAGTAATTCGGGTAATTAGTGATTATTTATTGATTCCTGTATTATATTGATTGTTTGTAGACCAAGAACAAGCGGAACAAATTCGAAAAGGGAAGGATCAAGTTTCTTAGGGTTCCAAGCTTGTTTTGCAGTAGGTGATGGTTGTGATTCTATGATTCTGTGATGTATGTTTGTTCTTGCTTCATTATGATACATATATGTATATGAATGTTGCATTATTGATCACACTTGTTGTAAATGAGATAGATGAATGATGATTACCATGAAATCATGACTTAATTGTATGATCTTGAGGATATACTTGTGATTGTGATTGTGGAGTGTTGAATGGATCGGTTGCCACGTTCCGGCATAACTAACTTGGATCGGTTTCCACGTTCTGGCATAACTATGGGATCGGTTGCCACGTTCCGGCATACCTATGGGATCAATTGCCATGTTCCGGCATAATTATTGGATCGAATACCACGTTCCGGTATGCTAACTGTTTGGGTTTGGGTTCCATGAGAGGACCAATGATTTGATACAATTGTGTATCGTGAGAAATGTGAAGTTGTTCATTGTTTGTATATGTTAATGATATTGTATATGTTCGTTATATGCATGTGATTATATTGTTGTGATGACTTATGTATGTTGCACTTAGTGGGATAGCCGTGTGATCCTACCAGTACACTGTGGTTGTGTACTGATACTGCACTTGCTCTAATTTTTGTTGAGTACAGGGAATCTTCAAGCGGCTACTGACAGACCTCGCTTAGGAGATCAGTAAAGTCGTACGGATTCTATAACGTCTTAGTTATCCACTTATGCGATCCAATTCATTATTAGATCTCTAACTTGTTACCATATTTCCCTAGACCTCACTGACTCCGATTTCGTCCAAATATAGACTAGGCTAGGAATTCTCAAGTTACTATGAACAATTTCAACAGTGAGAAGCCTTACATACCTAGAAACAACAATGTTCTTGGTGAAAATCGACAAATCTTGAAGAATGCTTGAGAACCTAGTTTTTCTCCTCTTAGAATCTCGCTCTAATTTCTCTAAGTGTTTAGGAACGTGAAAAGGTGGTTTATCATTTGATTAGACCCTTATTTGGGTGAATAAAAACGTGGCTAGGCTTAGAAGGAAAAAGAAAAGGACCAAACTACCCTTCTAAAAATGATTGAGATGCCTTTAGAAGAGAGGATTCACTCGAACGGGCATAACTTTTTAATCCAAGCCGAAATGAAGCAAACTTGGTGGTGTTGGAAAGAGAACTCAAAGACCTTTAATTTGATAGGTCATGAGCCACCTAACTCTTTAAGTGCTAAAAGATATGGTCGTTTGAAGTTGACCCAAACTTAAAACTGATGGGTGAATTGTACGAACCTCTATTTAGCTCTTTCGAAATCCGAGGTGTTACAGTTTGAGTTTGGACTCTTGTTATTTTTGGTACTCTATTTTATATTTATTTTTAATTCATTTTTATTTGGCCTATGGGCCGTCCGTACTTATATTTATCATTCCCCACAAATCATCATGTTTATTCAGGCCGGGATAAAAAGCCCTTTCCTTAAATGGGATCCAAAAATCTTAGCCCAATCCTATTAAATCACGGGTTAGGTCAGGCCACCCTAACGGGCCTAGCCCACACTGACGACTCTACTTCTCAAACAACAAAGGAAAATTTACTCACTTTTTAAAATAATTCAATTTATACATTTAAAAAAAAGAAATTATTATTTGACCATATTGATGATTTTAGATTGCTTGTATTGTGTAACCTTAGTATTTGATTTGACTTCTTTAATTTAGGGAAAGTACATTAAATTTCTTTTTCTAAGTTTTTATTTCTCTATCAACCAAATGTCTTTGTTACCCTATAAATACATTGCTAAGAATTACAATTTAAATCAATAATAACAATCACATATATAGTTAATTAATCTCGTGTTACCACAAAACTTGGAAAAGAAAATGGAGAAAGCAACATTCCTTAAGGTTTTCTTGATCTCCGTTTTGCTTATGTTGTTTGGTAAGCAATCTTCTTGTCAATTTATATGTCTAAGATTTAAGCTATATGTATCGACCAGTAAAACTAATAATTTGTTTACTGTTTCAAGTATTGATTATCTGTTATAAAATAATTTGTATACGCCACTGATTTGTTCAACAATGTAAATGTTGGTAGGACAAGGAAGTCATGCGAAACGAGGATGCACTAAGAATGATGATTGTGATGAGATTATTAAATGCATAGATGCATACCCCACATGTGACTTGAAAAAACATAAGTGCTACTGTCCACCTCCACCAAATTATGGAACAAAAAGGTTCACAAGACTCACCAAAACTGATTTACAATGTTTGTTATTCATATGCAAAATTGAACCATGATTTATGTACTTCGTTCATATATATATATATATATGTTCAATAAATAAAAAACCCTTTTTCATACTGATTTTGTTTGAAAATGGTTTGGTTTGCTCGTTTTGAGTCAATAATTTAGTCTAGAATGCCCCTATATTTATAAAATGGGTCAAAAATGTCCTTTTCCAAATAAATATGTTATTTTTTTCTTTTTAAACACATCTTCTTCCTACTTAAATTATTATTAAATAATATTATTCTTGTTTTCGTTCTTTTAAAATCACTTTAACAAATAAAAATGTAGGAAATATTTTTTTTCTTCTTAATCTCATTTTATCAATTAAAATAGAATAATTTCATGTACCCTGTTAACAAATAATATATGTCATATATGTAAGATCATAGAAAAATACAAAAGTAATTCATATTTATATAGCGATAAAAAATAATGATAATAAAATAAGAAATATCTTCATTTATTTTTGTTCTGAATTGAAGCAAGATAAACATTTGCTAATTTAAAAAATATTAAAAAAAGAATGTGTTAAAAAGAAAATAATAATATATTTATTTAGAAAATGAGCATTTTTGACTCATTAAATAACAATAAGGGCATTTTTGGACCAAAGTATTGACGGCAAGGGCATTTTTGGACCAAACTACAAACGGAGGGCCTTTTTGTTCCTTTCGCATAGTTTAAGGGCATTTTTGAACCAAAGTATTGACGGTAAGGGCATTTTTGAGTCAAACTATAAATGGATGGCATTTTAGTTCCTTTCACATAGTTTAAGGGCATTTTTGACTATTTTTCCTTTATTTTATTAAGTACAACACTTGAAGCTACTGAAACCTAATTTTAATGGCCCCACTTTATTGGATGAATCAATTTAAAAGAGTTGCACAAGCAATGCGTGTAGTAAACATTTAAACAACAAGTAGTACTTTATGAAGTAAAAAAAATATAGAGCGCGTAGTAAGAAGTACCAGGCGGGGTCCATTAATCAGAGTAGCAATACTTTTCTCAAAGGGCAGATGAGTATATACATAAAAATATTTTGACTTTTTTGTCCAATAGAGCAATAATATAATTATGACAGCAGTTGGTACAAGATAGTTAAAGCGCTGGATTTTGATAATACCAAAAATGTCCCTTGGTCGGCAAGCAGCCATATTGACGAAGAGTTGCTTGCCGTTATCAAAAAATATGATGAATGGTAAATATGACCCTTTTCTAAGAATATTGTTTTGAAAAAAATGCTATCGATAATAAGAAGGATGATAATGAAGATTCTCCTCATTACTCATATTTACTTTCTCAAGACTTAGTTCAAAACCATTGTTAATTACAAAAGAATCCTCAAAATGACTCAAAAGATGTCTTTAATTTTTTTTCTTAAACTCACTTTAGTTTTGAATGTATATTAAGACATATGATTAGGATATGTAGGATCTCTCAAGGATTAATGGAGCCATTAGGAGATAATACAAAGAAGAGAACGTAGTCATGATTCAAAGGAACACGTCCTGAATGAAGCACGAAAAGAAAAAGACCATGAGACCCTGGTGCACTGTAACACCTCAGAAAAATGAATAAGTGAAACTAGAGCCTAACGAGTGTGTTGTTAAGTTGATGTGAGGTTTTTTTGTTGTAAAATGAGTTCCCGAGTTTAGGTTGAGGGTTTTAGGGGTTAAACGTCAAGGTACGACCCCCTAAGGACCAACTAAGGGTCCTTCAGGAGGACCCTAAAGTCTAACCCCAAAGAAGAAAAGTTGTCAAAAATCTTGGGACCTACAGATGAGACCTACGCCCCGTAGGTCCATCCACGTCCCTTGGATGCCATCCGTAGGTCAAGGCCCTAAATGGGTAGTTCCAGAACCAAACCACGGACGTGCATTACGGGGTGTAACCTCACTCATGGTCCGTGGGTTGGTGAGCGTAGGTCTCACTTGGAAACTGCCCAATCTCGGCCAAGTTGAGGGGCAACTTAGTAAATTCCTAATTAATTATTTATGGGTTGGGGACGGTTTATATTGTCTTATTTAAATTATTTAAGGCTTTATAAATAATTAAACACCTTTTACAATTCATTATTCCCAAAACTCAAATTAGAAACCACCTCCCCTCCCAAATATTATCTCTCCAGAAATCTCCGTTGGAGAAGAAGGAGTCAGGGTTTAGAGATCAAGATTTCATCTTTCTCATTCAATTTTGTGTAGTTTCTACAATCAAGGTATGGTAGTCTTCATCCGTGGTTAAGTCCCATCCAAGGAGTCCCTTCAAAACTCTATTTCTCAAAGTTGAAATTCTCCAAAACCTAGGGTTTTCAATCTATAGCATGGATTCACTTTCAAAACAATTTCAAAGTGTTTATTGTTTTATATAATGATCAATTTGATGAATTACTACTGTTTTTATGATGAATTACCAATGAATCCATGAATTCCCCTATTTTGTCAAATTGGTTCTCAAAGTGTGGGTGATGATTGATGTGGGTGGATTGTGATCAAAGTATGCATGTAGTAGTTAATCTAATTGAAATATGTGAATATCCATGTATAGAATAGTGATTCAAAATGTGAATCATGAATTGTGATCTAGGTGTTCTTGAAGGGCTATGAATAAAGAACCTACACATGACTATGAGAATTATGTATATGCTTTGTGATTTCAATGAAAGTAATGTGATTATGTCTAGAATCTAATTGTGTTATTATTGAAAGGTTATTCTCAATTTAGCACTTATGAATGATGATGATATATGTGAAAGGTTATTCTCACATACACACTCATGAATGAAGAATGAATGAAGTTTCTATGATTATGTTAATGATGATGTGTTGATTGAAAGGCTAATCTCAATTGTACACTAATGAATGATAATGACATATTGTGAAAGGACTTTCTCACAATATGGGGATTCTTAGATGAAAGGCTATTCTTATCTTTGAATCTATGAGCTATCTAATGAATTAATGTTAGGATTGAAATGGATACTCATACGTGAGTTGAGCTGGGGTATCTAGTAACAATCTTTTATTCCCATATAAAAATCTCTTATTCCCATAATAATGAACTAAGGTAATGAATGCCAAGTACTCTGTGGGGAATAATGCTAAGCACCGAGTGGATAGAGATATGAGATGAAAGCTCTCACGTGAGTTGAGGAGGTGTTTCTAGTAGAAATGTCTTGAGATGGATGCCCTCACGTGAGTTGAGGTGGGGTATCTAGTAGCAATCTCCCTATCCCATAATTATGTGCCCACATAGTTTTATAGTTAGTGGATCCACCTAAGCTAAATGTTAACGGTCCTACCTTAGGCAAGTAGGAATCCCTTATTCGGTGTGGGTAACATTGGGATTCCTTTATTTGCTCACATGGTCTATGTCGGTTAAGACTTACCCCCATAAAGAATGATAATGAACTATTGTTTCTCAAGAATGCACTACTTAGTGTGGGTGGGGGTAGAGGACTTCATCTATGCATTGAACAACTAGGCTTTGAGAGTAGTCACGGTATGTTCCTTTATGTATAATGTCTTATGATCAAGGATATGAGTCAGGTACTATGGTTACTCAAGAAGTTTTATGAATTGTGGGTGGTAGTATCGGATGCCATTCATGCATTGCACGAGTAGGCTTTGAGAAGGCTATGGTGTGTTTCTCAATGTCATAATGTTAAATGAAATGAATGTGCTTATAATGAGGCTAAATGAAACTGTTGACTTAAATGCTTAATGTAATGATGTATGTTTTACTTGGATTGTATTATGAGTTACTTTCCTTGTTATGACTAATGAAATGTATATGTTCCTTTTGCATGAGTATTGACTAAAGATGAGTATGACAAATGGTAAGTTCATCTACGGTGGTCTTAAAGTGGTACTTAATAGGAATAGTAGTATGGGATGCTATTCTTACATTGCACAAGTATAGCTTAGGGGTATCTAAGGTGATGGTCCTAATGTGATGTAATGGCTTACATGTTGATTATGTTTGTATCTTATGCCTTTTATATTAAAGTTCATGATGTTTCTCAAAATTGGCATAATGCATGGTTTTCAACCAAAATATCCTTTTAAGCATGGTTTTTGAATAGCTATCATACTTAGTACATTTTTGTGTGCTAACCCATATTTCTTCTAATTTTTCTACTAAGTGTAGGTTTAGGAAAGTGAGTTGTCTCCTTCTAGTTCTAAGGGCTTGGATTGAGTTCTTCCAAAGCTTGTGTCATGACCTCATGGATCCAAGGACAACTGCTTTATTGATGTTTCATATCTTTCATTGTACTAGATACTTTTAGACTTTCTATTGCAAGGGTCGTGACCCTACTTTTGATTCAAGATGTTTTTAGATGGTCATATGAGACAAGTAGACTTCCGCTATTTTAAATGATATTTTTCGATTGTATGGATTTAAAGAAAAGTTTTAAATTCCGCACTATTTCATATGTCATATGTTATGAATGCTATAAGGCTCTTCGGAGTCCTATACGCCGTGTTACGTCCGGGGTATAGGCTCGGGTCGTGAAAAACATGGTTTTAGAGCACAAGATATTGGGGTGGTTTTTAGGATTGATGTATCACAAGCCTCATCTAGTAGAGTCTTGTTCATAGTGTGAAGCGCGCCACATTTATGAATGAGAGGCTATAATATGTTAAGAAATTTCACTTTCTTCATTATTCCTTGAGTCGTGCCATCGAGTTTAACTCTATAAAAGCCCTTTTCCTAACCCTTCTCTTGTGTTTATAGGACATGAATACAAGAAGGGCGACACATGAAGTATGAAAGAGGAAAATGTGAATGAGGGAGTTTCTCCCCAAGGTCCTCAAGAGAATCAAGTTCCTCAAGGCAATCAAGTTTCAGTTGAAAATGTGACCCTAGAAGAGTTTAGGACGATATCCAAATGATAACTCAAGCTATGATGGCTCAAGCTCAGGTCGTGACAACTCAAGCCCAAGCTATGACGGCCCAAGCCAATAGGGGTGTTGACGCTCACGTGAACCCTAATGTGAGCACTATGACTTCTAGGTTGAGGGACTTTGTGAGGATGAATCCTACGGTGTTTCTTGGTTCCAAGTTGGGAGAGGATCCCCAAGAATTTGTGGATGAGGTGTGTAAGGTAGTAAATGCTATGGAGGTGACTTCTGTAGAAAAAGCGGAGCTAGCTGCTTATCAATTGAAGGATGTTGCCCAAGTTTGGTTTACTCAATGGAAGAGGAATAGGCCGGAAGAAGCGGGTCTCATAGGTTGCAAGGTGTTCAAGAAAGCATTCCTTGATAGGTTCTTTCCCCGAGAGAAGAGGGAAGCCAAGGTGGAAGAATTTATCAACCTTCGTCAAGGACGTATGAGTGTTGAAGAATATTTGCTAAAATTTACCGATTTGTCCAAGTATGCCCCCTCTATGGTAGCGGATCCAAGAGATGAGATGAGTCAGTATGTGACGGGTATATCCAACGAGGTAAGAAAAGATTATCGTACGAAAATGCTTCTTCAGGACATAGTCTCTCACATCTTATGGTGTATGCCCAACAAATGGAGAGTGAGAAACTCCAAGGCAACAATAGGGAGATGAGAAGAGCTAGGTCCGATGAACAAGAACAACCAAGGTCCAAAAAAAGGTCCTCTAACCAAGATTCCCCAATGGTCAACAAGGATAGGGTGTCTAACCCTAATTCTTAAGGAGGAAATGGAGGCGGTTCTTCTTTTGAAAGATCTATATGTGACAAGTGTGGGAAGCACCATTTGGGTAAGAGCCTTGCCGGCACGGATGGTTGCTTTGGGTGTGGGAAAAAAGGTCATAGAATGAGAGATTGTCCAACACTCATGGAAAAAGGGAGAGAGGCCAAGCAAGCTTATCCTAGTATACCGGATCCTTATGCTACAAAGAATAGTCGTTTCTATGCACTTCGGGCTAGAGAGGACAAAGGAGCCCTTCCGGATGAAGGAACCGGTATGTTAATAATTCCTTATGGTTGTCAATGTCTTATTGAGGTCCCAATGCTATTTTGTGTTATTTTGATGTTAGCCTTAGTATTGGCTTACTCCCAAGGGGGAGATGGTATGCTTAGAAGGCAAGGTTGTTGAGAAATATGATATCCTTATCACTTTCCTTCTATTCCTATTCAAGCTTGAGATATAGAGTTCCTTGTAGCTTGTTTCATGTTTTGGAGTCATGTGTGATTATGTGTTTCCATGGTCTCTTTATGTTATGCTTGTTCTTGTTGAATTCATGTTTAAATGACAAAATGAGTTTCGATGATTTTTATTCCTCATGTTGATGTGCATTTAGTATGACTTGCCTATATGCTTCATCAGGTGAATTGTTGAGCATGCCTAAATGTGCTTTTAAGAGTAATTGCATAATGTGCTTAATGATGTTATGATGAGCATGATTTGAGTTGTAGAAGGAAATTCCTCCAATGAAATGAAAAATGTTGAAGTTTTCATGCATAATGAATTTGTAGATGAAATTCCTACTTTCTTGTATTGCATTAAGTATGTTTGAGATGGAGTTGATGTTTCCTCCTAGTTTTGTGCATTGTTTATGATGTTTCATGCATGATGGACTGTTAGTCTTGAGTCTTTATTTCCCTAAAGTATTTAAAGTGTCATTCGAGGACGAATGTTTCTAAGGGAGAGATAATGTACCACCTTGAAAAAATGAATAAGTGAAACTAGAGCCTAATGAGTGTATTGTTAAGTTGATGTGAGGTTTTTGTTGTAAAATGAGTTCCCGTGTTTAGTTTGAGGGGTTTAGGGGTTAAAATTCAAGGTACGACTCCCAAGGACCAACTAAGGGTCCTTGAGGAGGACCCTAAAGTCTAACCGCAAGGCTGCCCGAAAAAAAGAAAAGCTATCAAAAACCTTGGGACCTACGGATGGGACCTACGCCCTGTAGGTCCATCCACGCCCCTTCAATGCCATCTGTACGTCAAGGCCCCAAATGGGAAGTTCCAGAACCAAACCACGGACGTACAGTATGGGGCGTCACCCCACTCACGGTCTGTGGGCTGGTGGGCGTAGGTCTCACCTGGAAACTGCCCAATCTCGGCCAAGTTGAGGGGAAACATAATAAATTCCTAATTAATTAGTTATGGGTTGGGGATGGTTTATATTGTTTTATTTCACTTATTTAAGGATTTTTAAATAATAAACACCTTTTACAATTCATTATTCCCACAACTCAAATTAGAAACCACCTTCCCTCCCAAATATTCTCTCTCTAGAAAACTCCATTGGAGAAGAAGGATTCAAGGTTCTGAGCTCAAGATTTCATCTTTCTCACTCAATTTTATGGAGTTTCTACAATCAAGGTATGGTAGTCTCATCCTTAGTTAAGTTCCATCCAAGGAGTCCCTTCAAAGTTGAAATTCTCCAAAACCTAGGGTTTTCAATCTATAGCATGTATTCACTTTCAAAACGATTTAAAACTGTTTATTGTCTTATATAATGATCAATTTGATGAATTACTACTGTTTTTATGATTAATTACCTATGAATCCATGAATTCCCCTATTTTGTCAAATTGGATCTCAAAGTGTGGGTAATTATTGATGTGGGTGGATTGTGATCAAATTATGCATGTAATAGTTAATATAATTGAAATAAGTGAATATCCATGTATAGAATAATGATGCAAGATGTGAATCATGAATTGTGATCTAGAAGGGCTATGAATGAAGAACCTATACATGACTATGAGAATTATGTATATGCTTTGTGATTTCAATGAATGTAGTGTGGTCATGTGTAGAATGCAATTGTGTTATTATTGAAAGGTTATTCTCAATTTAGCATTTATGAATGATGATGATATATGTGAAATGTTATTCTCACATACACATACACTCATGAATGAAGTTTCTATGATTATGTTAATGATGATGTGTTGATTGAAATGCTATTCTCAATTGTACATTAATGAATGATAATGACATGTTGTGAAAGGACTTTCTCACAATATGGGGATTCTTAGTTGAAAGGCTATTCTTATCTTTGAATCTATGAGCTATCTAGTGAATAAATGTTGGGATTGAGATGGATACTCATACGTTAGTTGAGGCGGGGTATCTAGTAACTATCTCTTATTCCCATAATAATGAACTAAAGTAATGAATGCCAAGTACTCTGTGGGGAATAATTGAAACGACCCCAAAAATGCCCGAAAATGTGCTTCGGAAACACATAAAATTGTAATTTCCATATATCTCAAAATCCGTGCATGATTTCGGAAATTTGACTTCATATTCTTATTCAGGGGGTCAAATTGAGTGGGAAATGGGTCTAACCCGAATTTTA
>JAJOOR010037244.1:0-12863 GCA_036250505.1 Solanum acaule | reverse complement strand
AATGAAAAGTAAAGGAAACAAAGATTAACACTTACTTGGTAAGAATTTCAGACAAATTTAAAATTTAATCGACCAACTTCACGTCTAGAAAAACCCAAATCCAGAAGGAGTTCCGCGAAATTAGCCCTTATTCAAAAATAACTTTTAAACAATGAATTTTAAATTTAAGAAATTTATTTTTTGCCATATTAATTTATCTAGGTGGCTATTTTTTATCCAGGTGGAAATCTACATCACCACTTTTGCCAGTTGTCATGTGCGTGTAGTCACAATAGGAGCAGGTGGACAAAAAAGGTGTACGTGATGGAGGAATAAACAAGTTTGGGGGGGGGGGGGGGTTATTAAAATGGAATATAATTTAGGTATACACCGAATAAAAGGCTTCAAGTTCAGGGGGGTAATGAATACTTTTGCCTTTAATATACACATTTAGACATCTCAAGTTATCTTAAACATTTTCAAATTTTATGTGTCACTCAGCGTCAGATGTCCATGAGATAAAGTGAAAATGAGTTGGAGTGTTAAGTGACCAGTTGAGACTAAGTTAAAATGTCTAGATGTGCATTTTAAAAGTTGAAATGCTTATTTACAAACTAAAACTAAATTTAAAAGTCTCTTTATATATTTTTTCCTCTATTAATCCAATATGAAACGAGTTATAAAACTAAAAAAATATTTATATACCAAGCCATATAAACAGGCTTTTATTTATTTATTTTACAATTGACACGTTTTTAAAAAACAATTATTAATATAAATATTTTATCATAAACTGATTAAAAAAATTGGAACATTAATGGAGCACAAGTAAATGTGAACTGGAATAAGATAAAGTGGGCTGTAAATTTGGAACGTGAAACACAATAAAAGGTGATCCAACCTTTGCATCGTGCAAGTAGATAGAAATTAATACTCTGTCCCTAATTACTTGTTCACATTTGAATTGACACACCTATTAAAAAATCAATTTATAACATAGTAAATTTATCATTTTACCCCTATTAATTATGAAGTGAATGAAAAGTTCTGTATTTTTTAAAGTAATTAGTCATTTAATTAAGGGTATAATAGGTAAAATAAAATTATATTTTCTTGATTTGTCAAAATAAACAAGTAATTAAAGACAACTTTAAAGAAAAAATGGACAAGTAATTAGAGACAGTGAGAAAGCAACTTCTTTTTTCTGAGTTCTGACATTTTCTGCTCACTCTATCTTTAAGGGTGGCGGCTCATCTTATCACCTCATTCAATATAACATTTTATTCAACTGTAATAGTACTAATATATATTATATGCTCTATTATTTGAGCAAAAAAAGTTTGTCTTTTTTATTTGTTTGTTTGGTTGATCACCTTCTGCTACTGCCTGGTTTTCTTACCCTTCCTAGGAATTTGGGTGCTTATCATCCGAACAATTTTCATATAAAACTGATAAATAAACTGATATATATATGATGCTATACTTATTTAACTTGAACTATTTTTTATAATGTGATTTAGCAGAACCATGCTAAACATGCTACATGTTAAATGAGGTAAACGAAGCTCTTATTATTTAAAAGTTAGTCAGAAAAAAAATGTGTCATATAAATAAAGAACATATAACAGCATGTTGATATCGACAAGTAGCAGAGAGGAACGTGTATAAACATGTTGTAGCTTCCCAGAATCTTCCTTTTCTTTGCAAAATCAACGTGGCCATGTGGAAAGATTTGCGCTCGTATCTCATTAAACGTCGTTTTATGCTTTCCTAAATAATTACTTATATCAACGGAGAAAAAAATATTCAAACACAAGAAATATTTTTTCTTAATTAAAATTTTTTAGATACTTTTTAAATTATTTAACATTATAATTTCTTCCTTTATTTAATTTCAACTGTCAATAAAACCCTTGTCAATTTGGTGGTTGTTACCTTAATGGCAAGGGGCCTGAACACTTATTTTCTTCTTAGGTGGTACATGAAAATCAAAATACTACCTCCGTTTTAATTTATTATAACTCCATCAATTTATATGACATTATTTGACTAGAGCTTAAAAAATAAAGAAATAATTTATTATAGTTATTGTCTTTATTAAAATTATTTTTAGTGGAACCTAATAAAAAAAAAATGGAAATGAATATTAAATAGTGTCAAATAATGGAAGGTAACATTCATTTAGAATAGTTCTAAAACTGAAAGAGACAAGTACATTTTTCAGTCTTTCTTAAAATGAAATATACTACACACACCCTTAATTTAAAAAAAAAAAATCTTAAATTTCTGAGTTAAAATTAAAACAAATCAATTCTATAGCATATGAGTTATGCATCAGAAGATTGACTAATTAAGTGTTGCTTGATGATGAGGAAAAAGCAATTTAATTGCAATGAAAATATAGAATATGAATGAGAAGTTGACTTTATAATTGTTACAAAATTGACTAAAGTTTTGTTACATTCTATACGAATATGAATTTTAAGTTAAATAAACTAAAGAAAAAATTACAGGAGCATAATAAGAAGAATGGTCAAGAACTTTACAGATTACAGATGAGAGAAACAAGACAAATTCACTTCAGCTTCCCATTTTTCTTCAAAATCTTTGCTCTCATTTGTAGATCTGTGTGATTCCGACACTTTATTTAATTTCACAGTTTCCCCCATTAATTTCAATGGAAAATCAACAAGGCAATGAACACCGAAACGAAAATAGAAGATTTGGGTGAAAAAACAGTGAGCTTAAAAGCAGCAGACTGTGAAGGCGGTGGAGGATTATAGAAGTAGAACGGGAAATACGGAACAATTGGATTTGGAGGTGGAGGAGTAGGGCCAGAAGGGTAATTTTGGTAAGGTGGAGGTGGTGAATAGTAGTAATTACCGCCGCCACCGCCCGAGGAGGAGGGCGGTGGTGGCGGTGGAGAGTAGTAGTAGTAATTTCCCCCGGAACTAGGGGGAGAAGGAGGAGGAGAACAATTATAAGAGGTAGACGGCGGTGGAGGAGAGGGGGGTTGAGGTGGCGGCGGAGATGGAGTGGCGCAAGGGTTGTCACATGCGGCGCACATTGTACATTCAATCTGATACTTTGAACCTGCCAAAGTAGTTCCATTTGCATTTACCAAATTACCCTCATTTTCTATACCCGTTATCAACATAGTCACTATGAGGATCGAAAAAGCTAACTTCACTCCCATTTTGTCAAGATTTTGATCAAATTGGCTAGAGAAGAGTGAATTGAGACAGTAGTGTTAGTGGAAAATGGAAATGGAAAGGGAAAAGGAGAGGGGTCACTTGTAAATGAAGCTATAGAAAATGCTCTAATCTTTTAAGAGGCATTAAGAAAGGTGTTAATTAAAATATAAATATAGTAGAGTGGAATAAGGTGTAAAAAATTAAAGTGAAGTGAGGAGCCTTCATGTTCAAAAAGATAGACCACCGACACGTTTTACTTTCTTACTCTTACACCGAACGCGCAACCAAGGGTATTCTTGTCCATATAATTTTGATTATCCTTCGGACAATGGGTAGGTCATACAATATTTTTTTTATAATTGTAGTGTTTGTATTCGAGCTAGTTATAACACGCAAGGGTGTAGTTTATGATTAATGAAGTAGTTTGAGAAACATGAGGACTCTCAAATTTAAATTTCAGCAAAAGAGAAAAAAATAGATGAATTGGGTTTTCAGCAGTCTAATGGGAGGCGTGGATACCTTGTGAACGTACAATTCAACTAATTTCACGGAATATCTACTAGGCTACTAACTCTCTCATTAACACACAAGTAGCTATAAATATTTTAATATATGACGACAAATTTTGGAAGTATTATTTTTTTGTCGTAGATTTTGTACAAAGTTAAGTATATATTGGAAATACAGATAATGAGGAGTTGTGTCATATTCCATAATATCCTAGCTAGTTCGGGATGTATTGAAATGTCTTTTACAACTCGTAGATGAAAATAGCAACCATAAAATCTTAGGAGGGTGTAGATACATTATATCTAAATTTCTTGATTTTGCTTAGTATGTAAGTTATTACTAGTACATTTGTGTTAGTAAAGGATTGTATTGCTAAAGTTTGAAATAAAGTGAGTATAGAGTGAATAAAAGTAAAGGTAATTGGAGAGTGGATTGTCCAAAAGGACCTTTGACGATGTGAGTGCAAAGTTAAAAAGTGAATGATGAGAGGCTCAATAAAGAGTGAACTGTACGAAAATGGAGTGGCAATTGAGGAATCTGTTCACAAAAGAACCAAAGCAGAATATCAATCAAAACTGGATTTTGCTCAAATGAGGGAATGATGTAGACCACCACTAACTAAAATTATTGATGATCATATATCACACGAGGAAGTAATTCAAATAGAAGATATTGTGTCCAACTCGTATCGTCAATGTCTTATATTCTAACCTCTATCGAGAAATGAGTCATATAACGAATGTATTTGTCGATAAAATAATTGTAGAAACTTTCTTGATTAATTGTATTCAGGTATGAGTTATATGAAGGGCGTCTTATTCATTAGGCCACTAAAGTCATCGCTTAGGGCCCCATATTTTTGGGGGCCCCATTTTTTAAAAAAAATACTTATATATATTATTAAAAAAAATTATATGTACTTTTAAATTTTTTTAATTAAAAAACAAGTAAGAAGTATAAAAAATGACCGTTAGTTTTCCCACTTTTTTAAGGGAATGAAACATTTTTTGGGAATAATTTCCTTTAAGTAGGAAATTGTGTTTTCTTATTTATCTCCTAAAAGTTTGACCTTATATTATTATTTACCTTATACTCATATTTTTTATTATCTACTTTATTATTTTTATTCTCAATATTGAATTCTCTCCTGCAATTTTTTTTGTTTTACTGTTGCTTACAAGTTACAAAAGAACAAAATTTGCTTTTGGATGTCTTCTTCAAAATCTCAAGATGTGCAACAAACAATCATTATATTGAAGGAACACAAGATTATTTCGATATTATTTTACCAACTTATCAAATTCATGAGCCAGGTTTTATTATTCTAACTTTATTTTATAGTTTTTCTTGAAAATATGTTATTGTTGATATTCTTAGTTCATAAGTATATATATTCTTGTTTTAGTTATTATTAAAATTATTCAATTTAAATATGTCAACTAGAAAATCTGATTTCGAATTGACAAAAAGAGAGAAAAAGAGAAAACTTGAAGAATTAAATAAATTCCAAAAAGGAGCCCTTGATAGATTTTTAACAAATAATAAAAATTTTGAATAAAAAAGTATTGTTTATAGAATAATGTTAACAATTCATGTAACTGTTGCCTCTGCCGAAAGAAGTTTTTCAAAACTAAAATTAATAAAATCTTATCTAAGATCAACAATGTCTCAAGAGAGATTGAATGGATTAACTATATTACCAACTAGTAAAATTACCCGCACCTTGCGTGGAAATTTAATATCACGGAATATATAAAATAATAAGTAAAACCTATCAGTCACTAAAACTAAAGCACTATATTATCTTACATAAAAAAATTAATAATGTAAAGAAAAATGAACATTATTACATCTTATCATTTAATAACATAAGCATAAATTAATGATTGTAAAAATACATACCAGGATTTGTAACATAAGCAATGGTATTACTGAACTACTCAACATGAATAAAGTACACAAATATTTAATTGTGAAAAAGAAGAAGAAGATGAAGAAGAGGTTCAGAATTTTCGTTGTTTTAAAATGAGAGGAAATCCCTCTATTTATAGACAACAAATGATAGTGTGAACAAATATTTATTGTGCCTTATCGAAAATGTTACAATTATTTGAAAAAGTTGCAACCCTTTAGAAAGGTCACAACATTTCATAAAACTCACAATTCTTCATTAAAGTCACAACTTTTCATGAAAGTCACAACTTTTCATAAAATTCACAACTTTTTATAAAAGTTGCAACTCTTCATTAAAGTCGCAATTTTTCATAAAAGTCAAAACTTTTCGTAAATGTCACAATTTTTCATGAAAGGGGAAGGCTAGTTTTGGAAATAAATAAATTAAAAGTGAATTCTGGGTTTGTGATGGCGCCACATAGGCGGGCCTAAGGTTCTCTTATATATATATATGATATGATTGAAAAGGAATTACTAAAACAAATCGATTATAAAACAATAACTAATAATTTTGCATCTAAAAACGCTAGAAAAATATATTTTAAATAAAAGTATATATGATAATTTTTTTAAAAAATTAAAAATTAAAAATATATTAGGGCCCCTCTTTAAGATTTGGCTTTAGGCCCCTAATCTTGTTGAGTCGGCCCTGATTATATGTACATGTTGATTGTCATACATATGAGGAAATTGTGGTTATACATTCGAATTCTAAATAATATGTTTAGTTTATGTTAGACCATCATGATTCATGGTCCAACATTACACTTCGATCATACATAATAGTTAGGTTACAGCCATCAACCATAATGAGTACAATTTGGACCCAAGATTCTACAAGGAACCTTCATCATTGCATATGTGTCAATTTAATTAGTTCCAATTTGGTGGACTTCTTATAACTTTTCTTTTTTGGGAATCTTTAAATAAAAAATAAAATAAAATAAAAGGCTTCAAAATTAATGCAATTGCCGGGTTAATGGAATCACATCAAAGTTGGATTATTCCAAATCTTTGGACAGATATATGAAAAGAATAGATTAATTATTTGTTGAATGAAATTTTTCACGTGATGCTTAATTGGCTTATTACACTATAACCAACTTTACAACTAACAGAAAAATCATTTTTGCTTTTGAACAACTATACAAGTAAAAATAATACACACTGAAGGGTATGTCTATATCAATCCATTTTACAATATTATTTATAATTAATAAACTGTAAAGGCCAAATCAAGCATTATATATCTTCTTTTATAAGAGGCTGCAAAACTGAATATGACACAATATCAAATAAAATATATGGTCCTTTTTGTGTAACCATAGCACCAATACGGAGGGAGTTTGATCTTTTTTAGGTTATTACTGCGCTGCATCTCAATCCTTCTCTTATGAAATTTTTTCTTGTGAAATTTTCTTTTCTGGTTTTTATAGGTGTTACAAAAATATTGTAGGTCAACGTAATTGTTAGTGATAAATTGACTCATGCAATTTCTAAAATTTAATTAACAACAATAACTACATCTCAATTTAAAAATAATCTCGATCAGATATATTAATTGCAATTGTAAAATGCACAAAAAATTATCCTCACATACTTATAGTATGTGAACCAGACGACCATTTATCGTTTTTAATTAGTTATCAACCCTATGTTTTTTGCCTTAATTCCGGAGGGGGAAAAGAAAACATAAAAGAAAAATGCTTTAGCTTAAACTATTTACACTTTGTTTGGATGGTTGTTACATATTGTTTTATAATGTATGGTATTGTATTTTATTATGTTGTATTGTATCATACTGTATTATTTTAATGAATATAGTGTTTGGATAGATTGCATCGTTCTTCGTCGTTACATAATATCACACATCCATAATTTGAATGATAAACCTACAAGAAAAGTAGGATATGGGGTAAAGCTACTATAAAAAAAGGTAGGATAAAAGATGAAATATGATTATTAGTAAATAATAAATAAAGACAAAATGAAAAGAAATATTAAGGTAACAATGCAATCACACCAGATTGATCGTTACATGAAATAGGCATTAATTTTCATTGTTACCTAATAATGGATTTAAACGATACAATACAATAGAATTTAAGTAACAATTAAAACGAACATTGTAATTAAACTAACAATACAATATAATAAAGCGTGTAACAACCATCCAAACAAAGTGTTATTGGTACAACATTAAATTAAGGGGCAAAAAGGAAAGAATTAAAAACTGTCTAACCAGAAAAAGAAGGGAGAAGAAGTTTAGAAGAAAAAAAAAAGGAAATAAGAGATGAGTGGAGGCACCATGAAACTTTCCAGGCTGTGGACAAACATCAAATGTCTGTCTTCAATTATTATCACTTGTCAATTTTCTAATGCTCTAATAAATTGGAGGTCTAATTAAACCTTCTCTCGACTTGTCTCCTCTCTTATGCTTTAATTTCCCTTCTCATTTCACTTTCTTTTTCTAAAAGCTTTTTAGGCTCAAATGATGTGACTCAATCAAAATGAATTGACATAAATCCCAAGCACACAGTACAGACGACATCAAGTATGATCAATAATGTCTCAGTTTTATATCAAAAATATAAATTAGGTGTTGGGCCAAATTCTATGTCTTCATGTCCCGAAAACTAGCACAAAGAAAAAAATATTATTCAAGACTTAAAAAGAAGACTACGCATCTCATTAATACGGCAAAGAAAATCAAAGTAAACTTAACATATTTTTGCATTGGATCCTTTTGTAGTTCCTTGATTCAGGTGAAAAAAAGGATCACAAAGTCCACTTATTTTAGTTCCTCACACTCACTTTATTAGATTTGCACAACAAATTAAAGTGGCATGCAATCATATGCAACTTTCTTCTAAAATTTTAATTCCTCAATCCCGATGTTACACATCAATCTTCTCAATATAATTTTTTTTTTCTTCAAATGGCTTATTTATAAGGACGAATTGGGAAAAAAAAAAATTGAAAAAATGAACAATTCAAAAGGTGGAGCCACTAAAATATTATTGGACAAACACACATTTGTCTTTTGTCTGATTGGGTTTTTGTTAATTCATAGCTGTTTAGTCATGGAAAAGAGCAACTAATTGTAACAATAACTGATGAATAATACTCTCATGTTTATGTCATTTGGTATTATAAAGTTAAAAGACTTAGTTTCCTTCATTTATTTTTATTTGTGTACCTGGTTCATTTAGTTTGTAATCTTATTTCTTAGTGATATTCAATGATTTCCTTTTGTGTGAATGAAATCTTAGTGGTTAAATCAATAACAATTGATAATCGATAAATTAATACTTTAATGATTCTATAATAGCTTAGCGTGTGTACAAATCGATAATCAATAAATGGAATCAATAAACTTCAAAATTGAATTGAACCAATTGATACGCAACCCTAAATTGTAAAGTATTTTTTCTAGGGACAAAGGTCAGATTTAACAATTGTACTCTTAAAAAAAAATTATGTTTATCCTTATCTGTCTCTACCTTAGCTTTATCTCATACATTGCACTCACTGGATTTTTATTTCACCCAATTTAGGCCCATTTGGTTATAATAAATATATTGGGAAAAACTTTGGGAAAATTTTGGAAATTAGTATTACATTCCTACATTGTCGTACAAAATTTATACTGTTATATATTTTGTATTCGAGCTTGCTCTCCGAAGTGGAGAAGTCACTTTCAATTACAAGTAGTAATAGTAGTAGTAGTAGTTGTTTTTCGTATACAATTAATGGTGTTTTTCTTTTATTTTCTTTCTCTTTTTTCAAATTCATACCAATTATGTTCGTTATCGTAGCTTTTCATGGAACATTTTCTTATAAAATGATAATACAAACTTATAAATTTTTAATAATTTCTAGAACTTATGGATATCAATCATCTTTTTTTCTTAAAGTCAAATATTTCTCCCAAAATCTATGATCAAACGCATGATAAAACTTAACTCAAAATTTCAAGAAAAAATAACTTACCAAAAATATTTAAATTTTGTGATCAAACACCAACTTAAATAATCTTAACCTACCTACCATTATAGCTGACCCAGTTCACAAGATAAACCTATCCTAAACCCCATTCTTTCAGAGTCACAAGAAATATCCAATTGCTGAGATAGTGACCTAAATAAATGGAGATATATAGTTAACTTGGACAAGTGCAATATTTTGCAATAGATGCAAGTAAATTCATATTTCTCCTGTTTTAATTTGTTTTTCTTATTTTCCTTTTTAATCACAAATTTTTGGGTACATTCTAAGTATGTTTAGTTTAATACCATTAAAATTTAAAAGTCTTGTTTACTTTTTTTTTAAATCGATACCAAATTAAAATCAGATAAATAAATTAAAACAAAGAAATTATGAATGTGTGTGTCCACAAAAGAGACGTTGTAGATATATATAAGTACAACGGTCCTATTCGTTTACCAACATAAAATCCATTATTTAATAGTTATAGAAAATTAATGTGATGAAGGTACCAATGATATGTGACGCTATTATAGTGTATGGTTAGCTCACAAATCACAATCAGAAAAAAAAAAAACAATACTTATTATTTAAATTTGTTGAGAAGTGGAATTTCATTATATTTGACTCATTAATTGTATCATGTTACACGTCCTCATCGTCATTAATGGATTAAGCTACCGTTACTTAAGACATATCTTAATATTTTCACTATTGTGAAGGAGCTTGGAAAGTGCACAAATGTGCCTTAATTCTGTTACTTGATACAATTCTGTTAGTTAGTTACTAGCTAATTATGTAATGAAGTGTGGTGTAATTAGTCAGTCGGTTAGTGTGTAGTTAGTTAGAATTGATTCTTCATTCTCCATATAAATGTAACAGGTTTGGACTCATAATGAATAACAAGATATTTTCCCAGATCATGTAGACTCCATTTTTCTGTCTGCAATTTCTTCTTCTTCTTCTCTAATTAATTGACAACTATCAACACACCTTGTTTTATACAATCAGCACATGTTATTTTATATTGCTAATTAATTAATCATGTTTGGTTGTGTTAAATAAAAGAAAAGAAAATTAAGTTATGGCTTTTACGATTTAATAAGTGGGTTTTGAAATTAAACATTTATCTCACACAACATAAGTTTTGCCGGTTCATTAAAAAAAAAAGTTTTGCCGGAATTAAGTTATATAATATGAAATAAATTTGTTATGCCTTTTACGATATAATTTGTGAATAGAACTTTGTCTCACTCGACATAGGTTCAGTAGGAATTAAGTTATACAATACGACATAATGTGTGATATATTATAATATGAAAATATAAACTGAGCGAAAAATTATTTATTATTTTGGTGTCAATGGTATTTTTGACCACTTATTTTTTACTTAAAAAGTTCAAATGCTTAAAACATGATCAATTAAAGATCATTAGATTTAAAGACAAAAATTAAAGATGACGTCGAAATAGACCCACTCTTTTCAACACTCCTGTATGGACACTTATAATTTTCCAACTTATCAAGTAGTATTTGAATAGCCAAACAGTTGATTTTTTTGGTGTTAAAAGGCAATTGCGTTTTTATTTATTCCAGTAGTAAACAATTTTCTTGTACAGTTCATATACCTCGCAAAGATATATATATATATATATATATATATAATATTACAGTATCAATATAGAATTATATTATTTTTGTGGTGAATTTTGAGTTTAATTTAACCAAAAAATTAATTTTAAAAATAAAAGTGTCCATGTCACCTTAAAGAGGTCACACATCCTTTAAATAACTGATGTGAAACTCTTTTACAATCCTCTTGTTAATAAATACTTCAAGGAAATATTATTTTCAAAAACCTAAATACCTAATTTATCATAATTTAGTTTTAAATTTATGCTAATTTAGAGTTATATTTTCATTAGAGTTGTCATAAAGGGCTAGCCCAGTCCCACCCGGCCCAAGCCTCGCGGGCCAAAACATTTGATGAGCTAGGGTGGATTGGCCCTTCATTTGGAAGGGCCTGAAAATGCTCAACCCAACCCAACCCTAGAAGTGCCAAGGGTTGGGGTGGGCTAGCCCTTAATTTTTTTTTTAAACTTAAAATTCTATAACATCAATAAAATGACAAAATTTTCAAATAAAATATGACAAACAATGGTGTTGTTTCAATAACACTAGCAAAAGATCTAGTGTGATTAGCATGTATCTAGGATACTAGATACGCGAGATACATGAATTTGGAGTGATGCATCCCAAATACGCGAGCGAGATAAGAGAGTGGCGAACGAGATGGGAAGGATGTGAGGGCGCGAGATTTGTCAGATACATGCAAATCTACTTGTATAGAGTATATCTAGAACAAATTAACTTAATTTTGAGTCCATGTATCCCGAGATACATGTATCTAGACGTACCAAAATTTGGTCAGATTCGTAATATTACAATATAACATATATTTAAGCAATTAGCTCATATACTAGTGAGATTGTTGTAAGTTACCCTTAAATAAATAGTTTTGGCACATGGGCCGACCCCAACCCGGCCCTTACCCAGCCTCAAGGGCCAAGTGCTTATATGATTTGGGCTTATAAGCCCTAGTTTTAAATGAGCTTCAAAAATCCTATCCCAACCCTACCCCAATAACGGATTGGGTTAGGCAGACCCCATTGACTTAAGCCCATTTTGACGGCTCTAATTTTCATCATTGGTCAATTTGATACAAACTATAAGATTCTTACAATCACTCGCAGAACCAATAGTGAAAGCAGTAAGATTCTTACTTTAAGTTCTAACATATTATACAAGAGTCAACAAGGTGAAATTGTCTTAATATGTTCCGTAGCCGCCTCTAAATTATAAATATGGTACACTACATAGTCATAAATAGGACTCTACATCACGACTCATGATTCTCTAAGACCCCAACACACAATAAATTGAATTGTATTGTACGTTGCCAACTTGTCATGCCCAAAATTGAGGTGAGACATGATTGACATGTTAGGACCGAAAATAAGCAGGTGTAATGCGGAAGTTAGCAAAGCAAACCTCGAAAGACCACGAGCAAGAAGACAAACGAGAAACACGCCAAAAGAGACGGATTTAACGTGGTTTGGTCAATCGACCTACGTCCACAAAGGAGATGAGCAATCCACTATAAATATGAGAGTACAAAATATAGAGAGAAACAACCTCAAACAATTCACTCGGAATACAAGGAGGTACACAAAATTCTCC
>JAJOOR010037243.1:0-19798 GCA_036250505.1 Solanum acaule | reverse complement strand
TTTTTTTTTTCAAAAATAATGTATTTCAAAATATTTTCATTGTTTTTTAAAACTATAATTTAATTTTTTTTTTAGAACTTAATGAGACCTTTTTACGATTTACAGATTCTAGAATAATCAAAGAATGCAAATTTTAGAATATGAGGGGCTTATATCTTTCACATGATAAATTTATTATGCCATAATTAGTAGTGTTTATGGACAATGACATGGAAGGACAAGGAAAACTAGCTGCTACTTGCTAAAAAGAATAACATGTCATCAAATTGAATATGTTATACGTTGCATGCATATGTACCAAATAATAGAGAAAGGGATAATTGACTAATCTATAAAAACTATATAATATTGAGAAACTAATTAAATCAAAGAACAAATATTATAATTTAAAATATGTAGAAGATAAAATTCAATAAAGAAGAGTAAGAATTTTACAATCTTTTAAGTTTTTAATATATGTGACAATACAAAATTTCTAACATTCGAATATTAGAAAATGACCATTGATAATCTTAATGAGGTCATCGAGACTAACACTTAAATTCAAGAATTTTAACACAAATGAAGAACAACAACTATATGATAAAATTGTCACAGCCTAGGGGTACCCCTTAGACGTAACACGGCGTACACACAAGCAACTAAAGCTCACAAGCAACCTTACTAACCCCACTCAAGATCTCACATGAGCCTAACCAACCAGGACGAAACTTCTCATACTCACCACACCTCTCAAGGTGAACATTTCTAGGAACTCTAATTCATGAACATCACTTAGATTTAATAGCACCACACAAAATGATCCTAAACCATGGTGAATTACACTTCTACCCTTCTTAGAGGAGTCTATTCGCTCAACCCATCTAGGCATTCCTCAAACACCCTATTCAACCAATCTATCAACATACCTCAAAACTCATCATAGCTAAGCCGGGTTCTACCAACAACTAAACATAACCACACCATAACCTCGCTAGATAGGCACACTATCCCCCACTTGGGAGGCAACTATAGCACAATCCTATCTAAGCATACATCATATAAGAGCCAACATCTCATGAGTCACCTTATGGCAAGCTTGTGCCATGCATGAACAAGACCCCATAATCCTACCCAAGCAAACCTAGACCCTTAGGTTCATCATTCATGTACATCATCTCTTAACATCGTAAAGACAAGGGTATTCACCTCCTAGTCATGCATGAAGTGGAGAGGTATCTAGACCTTCTATCCAAACTAGTCATGCTCATGTTCATAAATGCAAGGGGGACTCACCTCAAGGCATAAATGTTTAGTTCATCATGAAGGACAGGGGAAGTCACCTCAAGCCACACATATCATGGAGTCATAAAGACAAGGGTATTCACCTCTAGTCATACATATCAGTGAATCATAAAGACAAGGGTATTCACCTCTAGTCATACATATCAATGATCATACATATCAATGAATCATAGAGACAAGGGTATTCACCTATAGTCATACATATTAATGAATCATAAAGAAAAGGGTATTCACCTCTAGTCATACATATCAATGAATCATAGGTATTCGCCTGCATGTTTATTTTAAGGTGATATAGGTATTCGTCTCCATATCATTATTAAGGTGATATGGGTATTCGCCTCCATATCATTATTAAGGGGATATGGGTATTCGCCTCCATATCATTATTAATGTGTAATGTAGGTATTCTCCTCCACATCAACACATAAAGATCATAGGTAATCACCTCGATGATCAATATAAAGGCTAATGGGTAATCACCTCTTTCCTTGGGAGTCACACATATATGAGAGGTAATCACCTCACACTCCCCATAACTAACTAATTAGGAATAAGGGAACTCAGCACACATTCCTATCATGTAAAGGTCATTTAGGGGAATCACCACAAGCCTCATCACATTTTATAGTCCTAAGACTTAAATTCATTTTAGATGAGCAAACCTTTCAACCTAGAATCATTCTATGTGAGAGAACCTTTTAGGTAATATCATGTCCATACATGTCATGTCTAGAATTCTACATTAGGCATGGATACTAGCATAACTCAAGTGACTCTATGACTTTGTGCACTTCAGCACTCGTAATGTAGATTAGGTAGGTATAGGCCTCCTACCACAATTCTATACTTTCATCTTCTAATCTCACATATAGACTTTACTCTCAAAGCCTTAGCACATCTAGATCATCAAAATGGACATTCATGACTACAAGCCTTATACTCAAACTTTCTATCTTGATCCTGTCATTATAACTAAATTTGTTGGTATTTTAATCACATACTTCATTACTAGGTGATTCTAGTCATAATCCATAGTCATAGGCAATTCTAAGCATAATTCATCATAAAGTCCCAAATTCAATCATTACTATTCATGATCTATCATGCATTCATAATTCTAATTCAATTCATAATTTCATATTCCTATCCTTGAATAAGTTCTATGCATAACGATAATCCTAGAAGATCTATTACGAATCATCAATTTCATCTTTACAAGTCAAGATCAATCATGTAGTATAGAGTCTATTTCAATTCATGTCTAAGTATTATTAATCTTGATCAATTACTACTCATAACATTGAATTAGGAAGATCACCTAAGAACCTTCAAATTTTCCTGTAATGGCATAAACCCACAATTATCACATTCATCAATTTAGATTAGGGTTTACCATAAAAATCACACAAATTCATCATAATATCACTAAATAAAGTTACATAAAAAATAATTGAATGCTATCCAACCATTTGGAATCCTATTCAAGCACTACCCACACTTTGGAAGAAACCCTTACCTAGATTGGGGTTTTCTTCAAAATTGGGGGAAAACTAGGGGGCTCTATGGGTGGAAGAACCCATAGATAAATAAGCTTCACATACCTTCAATCAAAGCCCTAAACCAAGCTTGAATCCATGGATGAATTCGAACCTAGCTGCTGCCCCTCTTCTCTTCTCTTCTTCTTCTTCTTTTTCTATTCTAGAGAGATGATTTTTGGAGAGAGTTTGGGGGCTTTAGATGAATGAGTTCTAATGATTTGTTTAGGGTTTATTTAAGCTTATATAGGTGGTTAAATAACCTATTAACCGACCTACATTAACCCCCAATTAATAACTAACTTAACCCCTAAACACTCAACTAAAAACTAAAAGGTCAAAACTGGCAGCATCCACGACCTGACCATCTACGGAATGTAGATTGAACTACTCTCCGTGGTTTGGGTCAAAGACTCATATTTTGCAGGCCAACTCAGGCCTGATCCACGACCATGAACCACGGGGCGTAGATCAGTCTATTGAGCATGGTTTGCAACTGTGAATCACACTTTTTGACAGTTTTGGGGTCCCCCTCAAGGACCCCTTGGGTGGTCCTTGGGGAGTCGTACCCGGACGATTAACCACTAAACATGTCCTTCTAAGTACGGGAGCCTTTTATCAACACACTAGTTTAGTCTAGAACTCACTAGATCAACTAACTAATTTACGGGGTGTTACAAAAATAAAGAAAAGAAGAACAATAACAGATACAAAAGAATTTGAGAGAACAATTTGTAATTAGTGATTTTTTTATCAGTGTAGTATGTATAAAACGTTTGAATTTTATAACCGTCTATCTAATTTAAATTTTGATTTTCTTTAAAAATATAATTTGTTACAAAAAGTAGGCCAAATTAACCGTTCAACGTTTATAGGAAGGATAGTGGGAAATGGAGTATCTTTTTGGTCTCTTTATTTTTCTTTTCTCAGAGATGTGTTTATTTTTCAAACCAAACAAATAATAATTATCTTCCTTAAATTTAAGCTTTTATTACACATAATCAACTAAATTTTTTCTTTAATTATATCGATTATTTAAAAAGTATAAATTACAAATCTCTTATAATTCTTTTTTAACTGTCTTTGTTAAAAATTATTTCTTAAAAGAATTATTCAAAATGAAATTTCTAAAGTTATTACTTTATTTTTTGTTGTTGCAAAATACAGATTTATTTGTTTCAAATCAATTTACAGGACGTGGGTGGATTTTAATAGTTATCTTATAGTAATAGTCTCTTATTACACAAATGCCCCATTAAAATAACCAATTCATTCAAAATATTTTATTGTGTGTTTTTTTTTTTATGCGTTGCACGTGATTACCAATCAGAAAATATATGTTATAGTTAATAGTATTTTGCTTATATAAACGGAGATTTGAATAACAAGCTTTTCACAAAATATTACTGCAAATTATTTTATGAATGTTCAATGTGGATCGTCATATATATCTTATTCACGCGAACCTATGAAGATAATGAATGAAAATCTTTTTTAGTTAAATGCAATAATGTATATATTTATTTCAATTTGATGAGGTTCAATCTTGTAATTAGTTGTATCTCACTAATATTACCTTATAGATGATATTTGTCGTACATTTTTCTTGTCATCTAACAAGATATGCTTTGCACGTGTATTCCACATTAAACTGTTTAAATGTGATATGAACAAGTTAAGAGAACAACTACATTTTATTTCTTAGAACTATTTTTTGTACACATTAATTTTATTTTATAAGTTATAACATAATAGCTGACATTCTTGTTGTTGGCTCTTATATTTGACTTTTTGATTGACTGTGTATATAAATCAAAGAGAGTTATTTGATTGTCCACAGTTAACTAAGAAAGGTTTCTTTTGTTTTACTGGAAAAACTAAAAATTAAAATTAAAAAATATATTCTATCTATGAAATCATATATATAATCACTTGTTTATCTTACACCTAACAAAGATATAGTTCATATACTCGTAAGCGATTTTCAATTTATTCAACCAAACATGATCCGTCCAAGGAAAAATAACAACACCATGCTGTCACATATATAGGGGCGGTATGATAATATGAAAAATAATTGGTCAAAGATTAATATAAGGAAAGATGAAAGATAGAAATAATTACTGTAATAACTATGAGAATTCATAATATTATAACTAAAGAATGTAAAAGAGGGTGAATAACGTTTGCAATTCTTAGTAATAACTAACAGAATTTATAATGTCATAACTAAAGAATTAATTTGCATTTGTTGAATTTCTAACAAATTTTATACTTACATAAATAAATAGGACTTTTAATGAATGTTACTATCTTTTTTATATTGTTATTATATTTTAGTTTAGTGTAGGGACAAAATGAAAATGTTTATTCCATATTACTGATATAAATTTTATTTTGTAAATGATAAATTTTAAATGATTCTTATGTATTCACATATTTTCACATTTGGTGTGAGTTTTTTTAAAAAAAAAAAAGAACTCAAAAATATTATAAAGTAATATATTTTGAAGTTAGAAGATCTTGTTAGCTTTATAATAAATTCGTGCATTAATGAAAATATTTATCTCATAAAAATTAGTTATTAAATAATTAATAAAAATTAAACTAATACAAACTTCAACTTCCATTATTACATGTCATATGAACTTTTCTTTATCCAAAATACTCAAAATTTAAGAAATAGTAAATGGGTAAAAACAAAAGGGCAATGTTTATATAGTAATAACTATTTTGAAGCAAACTTCCTGACAATCTAAATCACATAAGTAGAATTGATAAATAAAGTCATTCTTTTTTCTTGAGCATGAAAAACACAAATCGTGACAATTATATAACTCTTAAGAAGTCTAATAATTTTGGAAAAAGTTATTCAGAAGCATATATCAACATCAGAAGAAAAGTTGTTAACAAAAATAAATGAATTTAGAGTACATCATGTTAACTTCATATATTGAAAGATTACATACTGATGTATATATTAAGTAAAGAAAAATAATTATTATATCATCAAACGAAAAATCCTCAAGTACTCGAGGTTATGGAATATACAATCTTAGGATAGAACGATTTACTTCATCAAAATAGTAGTACCTCATATTCCGCTAAACTTTGAACTCACTCAACGTCAATAAATCACACGAATTTTTTTAAAATGCAAGAAAAAGAAGAGTAGAAGAACAAAAAAATGTGGTTGTAAAATGATAGGAAGTCCCTCTATTTATAGTCAACAAAGGGTAGTACGAATAAGAGTTTTTTGTGTCTTCTCTGAAAAGTCATGACCATTCCGACAAGTCACAACTTATTGAAAAAGTCACAACTCTTTGGAAATATCACAACTCATCGAAAAATTACAACCCTTTGAAAAAAGTCACAACTTATCGAAAAAGTCACAACTCATCGAAAAAATCACAACCTAAGTTAGGGATATTATAGTAATTTAACATTCAAGTTAGGAGCTCATGCTTTTAAGGTAATACTAGATTCTCGACACGTGCGTTGCACATGATTATCAATTCTGAAAATTTAAGCGAAGATTTGAATAATAAGTATTGCACAAAATAATATTGCAGATTCTTTTGTGAATGTTTGATGTAGATCGTCATATATATCTCTTATTCACACGAACTTATGAAGATACCCAATGGAAATTTTTATTATTTAAATAGAATAATGTATATATTTATTTCAGTTTGATGAGGTTCAATCATGTAATTAGTCATATCTCACTAATATTACCTTATAGATGATATTGTTGTGTATTTTTCTTGTCATCTAACCACATTTAACATGTGATATGATCATGTGAAGAACACCTACATATTATTTTTTAAAACTATTTTTGTATATTAATTTTTATTTTATATGTTATAGCATAATAAATGACGTTCTTTTTGTTGACTCTCATATTTGACTTCTCAATTGTCTGTGTACATAAATCAAAGATAGTTATATGACTGTCCATAGTTAACTAAGAAAGTTTTCTTTTTGTTTTGCCGAAAAAAACTAAAAAATAAAATTAAAGAATATATTCTATCTGTGAAATCATATATTTAATCACCTACATATCTTACACGCGACAGAGATATAGTTCATATAATTGTAAACAATTTTCAATTTATTCAACCAAGCATGATTCGTCCAAGGAAAAATAACAACAATGTGTTAGCACATATATAGGGGTGGTGTAGTAATATGAAAAATTATTGGTCAAAAGTTAATATAAGGAATGATGAAAAATATAAATAATTAATGTAATAACTATGAGAATTCATAATATTATAACTAAAGAATGTAAAAGACTGTGAATAACATTTGTAATAATTAGTAATAACTAAGAGAATTTATAATGTTATAACTAAGAGAATTTTCAAGTTATGAGTTTAGGATCATTTTAAAACGACCATAACTTTCAGTGCATGCTAAGTTTGGTGGCCTATAAAATATCAAAAGAAAGGTCTTGGAATCCACTTTCCAACACCACCGAGTTTGCTAATTTTCGAGCTCATATGAGGGAGATATGACTGTTTGAAGTAAGGCTGCTCAATTAAGGAAAGTTACCCAAAAATATGAGGGTTATTTTGGTCTTTCATTATCCAATAAGATTAATTCGATCATTAGAAATATTTTGGGGTCAATTCTGATTTAGTTCAGTTTTCCCAAACCAATTTACACTTAGGGTTTTGAGAGGAATTCAAGAAGATGAGAAAAGAGAAGAGTCAAGGCGTTCATCAAGTTTTCTTGCGAATCGAAAGTTGTTTCGCCAAGGGTTTAATCCCTAAGAGGTATCTCAGTTCTTATAGTGTTAGATTCGTTCACCGACATACCAATCATGTTATTTTTAGCGCAATTGTTTTCTTGAAAGTTGAAGGATTTGAGTTCTTGATGAGTTTTTATGAAGTTCATTTGTAATCTTCATTGTTAAGGTTATGATGAGTTCTCGAGATAAAAGTTAGTGATTTGATGTTGTTTTTTAAAAGATTTTTGTATACTTGTATTGAGTAATTGAATCTAAGGATAATTCAAGAAAAGAAATCATTTCTAGTCAAATTAAGGTCATAAAATGAGTAGAAAAATTCATTGGAATTGACTGGGGAAGGGTTGGCGCGGCGCGCCCCAGATGCGCCAGCAAGTTTGGTGTAGAGCACTAGCAGTGCACCAAAAATGGGTTTATGAAATTTAAGGGCTGGCACCCTGTGCAGCAGTGTGCCGGGATGTCTCCCCCCACCCTTTTTCTGTCATTTAGCCCGTCTAAGTTCTCTTAAAGTGTTCCTTAACTGCCTATTTATTGTAACTACTCCTAAACATCTAGAAATCATTCACAATGTGAATCATAACCTTGAATTCATAATTCAAATTCAAGGTAGAGCTAAGAGTCAAGTCTTCAGAATTCTTCGAGTCATTTTAAGAAGTCTTTTTACAAATTATTTTTAAACTTGTCTTAAGACTTGAGCATTCAGTTTGAGGGAGAGTTGAGCTGAGTTCATTTTCTTTAAAATGATATAGGGAACTAAATATTCCAAAGAGAAATGTTTTTACCTTTAAAAAAAAAGGAAACACCGATATCCAAAAAGAGTTCATGAGCAGTTTTGAGTATAATCTCTTTAAAGAGAAAACCTTTTGAGTAATAATCTCAAGCTTAAGGAAGAGGAACTGTTTTCTTTAAAACTTAATGAGCTAAGTTATATATTGGGAGTTTTACTGAGCACTGATATGGGGAAGAGTTCTAACAACTCACAGCCTCCATGAACTATGTAGCCAATGTAAGTAGAAAAGGGTCATACTTTTTAGATGATTCCTTTATTGGTTTTTAGCATAGACTAGTGTATCCACTTAGTTGATGAGTTCTATACCCCGATAGAGTATAGGATAGTTTTGGCAGAGTGGGCTAGACGTTGTATTATCACATAGTTCAGAGTTATGGTCGTTAGTTAGAAAATCTCCCAAACAGAGTTTATTTTGTATTTTTGCATAAAATTTGAGTTATATTGTATTTTCTAATACATTGAGTTGCTATCTATTGTTTTAAAGACTTCTTTATACTGCATTATTTTTATTGCTTTATATTAAAATGAGGTTGAGTTGAGTTGAGATGAGGTAAGTGTTTCTTCAGTTTCATTTCAAGTTTATGTCATGTTTTAGAATTCCTTTCACATGCTCGTACATTCTATGTACTGACACTATTTGTCCTACATCTTTTACGATGCAAATACATGTAAACAAGATCAACAACCAATGCTTCGTTGATCAAGTTGAGTTACAGAGTTCTTTAAGGTGCCTTCTTACTTCTGGAGGATCACTTCTTTATTTTCCAGTTATTTCAGCTATTCGGATGATTGGGGGTCTTGTCCCAACATCCCTTATAGTATTAGAGGCTTCACAGATAGATAGATAGTAATTCATGAGTCTTTTTCATTTTCAATTTTAATGTTTAAAGACTTGAGTTGCTCTTTGGCCTGTTAAATGTTCCTTTAAAACATTCAGAGTTTATTCCATGACTTTATCTTTTGCGTTCTTTTAATGTTGAGTAAGTCTTCCACTGAGAGTTGATCTAGGCCAAGGGTTCACTTGGGGAAAGCAATGGTTCCCGACTGCCGGCCATGCCTAGGGTGTAGGCTCGGGGCATGACAATAGGTGGACAACCAATTCATTCCTAAAATTACAGCAAAGTAAATAATGTCAAAATACCCAAATTAGTCCAAGTCTGAAAATTCATGATCAAGACAGAAAAAACACGATACATATGGGTGACTACGATAGACTCTCGAATTGGGATAGAAACATGGATGGGGGAATAAGCACATCACAAATTGCATCAAATCCCAAGGCAAACTGTACTGACACATATGAGTAAGTAGAACCCAGATCAAACAAAATAGTAGCCATCAAGTCACAGATAAGAATAACACTTGTGATCACTAAATCAAACGCATTAACCTCGGTCTTGCTCGAAAAGGCATAAAACTGAGCCATGTCATCCTGACAGGCAACCTCTCTACCTTGCTGCACTGCTACCTCACCTGCATTACAATTGCCCCGGCCTCTCTGATTTCCTCCTCTCCCACCTTGTCGACGTCTTAGACCATTATTATCATCACTCGTATCTGCTGCTGCACAGGTTTCGTCATTCGTGGGTGGGGACAATCTCTCCTTGTGTGTCTTGGTTCTCCACAATTGTAACAACAATGGTAAGAGACAGCATGTTGTTGGTGCAAAAGAGGCCCCCTCACCATCCTAGGTAGGATTCTGCTCGGAGTCCCTAAGTAACTACTCATAGAGGCGGGCATAGCTGGCTGAATTGACTGGGCTGCAATTGCCGGCCTACCTGAACATATGGAATATGAGCATTTAAAGTTACCTGTATTCTTAGGCTTCCTAGCCAAAGCCATGGCATGCCCATTTAGTCGAACTCCTTATACTTTCTTCACATAGTTTGTCGCTTCATTAAAGCTTTTACCTTCAAAGGCCATGTGAACAGACAATTCTTGCAACTCGGGATTCAATCCCTTGACGAACAAATAGATCCTCTCTTGTTCTGTAGTCACCAACTACATAGCATCTCTTGACAAGGCATGGAACATAGCCTCATAGGCAACTACAGTCATACCACCTTTCTCCAAATCCTTGAACTCATTCTTCTTGTGGTCCCTCAAAGTTTGAAACACATACTTCTCAAAAAGCAAGGCATTAAACTGAACCCTGGTGAGTGGAGGCAAGTCTAGAGACCGACATTCCATAAAGGCTCTCCGCTGCTGCTTAGCCTCACCTTGAAGTTGAAAGGTCATGAACTAAACTACATGCTGGTGCACAATGCCTAACTTTTGAAATCTCTAATAGCATTCTAGGATGACCTCTTAGGCATCATCACTTGCACAACCATTCAACACTGACGTCTTTAACTTCAAAAAACTTGGTCAGCATCTCATGCTCAGTGCCAGTCATTACATGGCTTAAAAGTGGACAGAAGAAGGCATCAACACCGAACACTTCATCCATCTTAGGGACTATAGTTGCAACGGGGTGGATGACTAGAAGTTGAGAGGCTTTCAACGTAAGAATGGCTCCAAAGCTGATCAACCCAATCAAAAAAGTCAAAATCTTCTGATCTATAGCTAGATCCAAAGGGGGAAGTCCTGTAGTCCCATCATGTGCATCCTTCTCAAGTTCTGCATCCTTTTCAACATCAATCTCCACATTCTCTTCTACCTCGGCCTAGGGTACGGGAGGGCCCTCTTCCTTTGGTACTGTAACACCCCGCTATTTGAAAGAGCTAAAATTAGAAAGAACCATTTTTGGAAAGAATGAAAATCTGCCACTTGGCAAAGTTATGTTAAGTGTGAGTCTTGGATCAACTTTAAATGACCATAACTTTCAGTGTAAGATGAGTTAGGTGGCCAATAAGATATAAAATGAAAGGTCTTGGAATCCTCTTTCCAAGTTCACTGAGTTTGCTAATTTTCAAGCTCGTATAAGGGAGATATGCCCGTTTAAAGTTGGGATGTCCAATAAAGGAAAGTTACCCAGACTAAAGAGGGGTATTTTGGTCTTTTCCTTACCTAATTAAGTTATTTAGTTTTTAGTAATTAATTAGGTGTCTAAACTAAAATTGTTCAGTTTACGCACTCAATTTTCATGCTAGGGTTTTAGAGAAAAGACTTCAAGAGGAGAAAAGGTCAAGATTTCGTCAAGTTCTTGAAGGTTTTGTGCGGATTTCACCAAGGGTTGATCCCTAAATAGGTATGTTAGTTCACATAGCATTGGGTTCGTTCACCCACGTGACAAACATATTTATTTCAGCGTGAATTCGTCCTAAAAAGTTTAAAGTTTGATGTTCTTGATTGGTGTTCTTGAATTTTCTTTCGTTTTTGAATTGGGATGAGACTGATGAGTTTTTTGAGATGATTGTGCCGATCATTAGAGTTGTTTTGAGTTAGATGCTTGTGTACATATTCTGGGTATCAGAATCTAAAGATAAATTGAGAAAATGAATCGAATTTAATCGAATTAAGATTAGAAAATGAGTTGAAAATTCATCGGGAAGTTCTAGGGAGAGGCTGGGGTGACGCACCCATGATGCGCCAAAAGGCATGGGGCTGCCCCCTAGCAGTGCACCAGATTTGTGTATCTGAACATAAAGGGTTGGTGCCGCACGTCAGCAGTGCGCTCGGGACGTCTGCCCTCACCCCTTTTCGTCATTTAGCCCGTTTGAGTCCTTCTAAAGTGTACTAATACTTCCTATCGATTCTAACTATTCTAAATGAGCTCTAAACATATATAAATCATCCATAAAGATGAATAATAACCTTGAATTCATAAATTCAAATTCAAGGAAAGTTAAGGGCAAAGTCTAGAGAGTTCTTAGAGTCTTTTCCAAAGTCTTTTACAAATGCTTCTAAACTTGTTTTAAGACTTGAGCTTTGAGTTTAGTAAGAGTAAGAGCGAAGTTCATTTTATTGAAAAGATTATATGGGAACTTGATACGCTCAAAATAGACCTCCCTAAAGAAATATAAGCGATCGTTGTCGAATAAAGAACCCAACTTGCAGGTTGGGGTCGATCCAACAAGGAATACAATTTATACTTAAACTTAACTCACTATTATATTCGTTTATTCAACTTATTTCTGAGACAAGCAAGTAAATGGGTGTTTTTTTGTGAAACAAATAACTGATTGTTGTTTGAGTAATAGGTGAGCAAGATTCGAACATTGTTTCTATCAATGAGAGAGAGAACTAGGGTGTATGTGTTCCCCATAAGCTCTTAACGCAATAATCCTAATAATAGTAATCATTTCCTAGTGTTTTACATGCAAAATTGGTAAGATATGTATCCCTAAGTGATTGGTCCTCCAAATAGGGAATTTAACTCCACACCTTGGTCCGGCTACGTGTGTATAATTTACTAACCCTTACCTTTACCTCAGATTAGACATCACATCAATGTATGGTTTAGTTTTCACCCTCGCACCAATTGACATTAGACTATTAGATAGTATCACACTAAATCTATGTTAATAATTCTTTTCTTATTAACTACCTCCTTTGTCCGGCAAGTAGCAACAAGGTGAGTTCTAGCGTTGGCCACCGTTAAAAAAACTTCTAAGTGAAAGAATTACCAATACATGCATCAACACTATTCAGGAATTACTTAGTTATTATTCATACGTTGTTAATTGCTCAAGGTTCCCATAACCCTAGTTGTGTATTTAGCTACTCATGCTTGAAAGAACACAATTCATGTTTTTAGAAAAATAATTCATTAACTTACGTATTGAGTAGAAGAAACCCATAATCTCCAATTGAATTTCAAAGCAAAAATCTAATAAACCGAAATCCAAAAATCAAATTGCCAAAGTTTGCAAGTTAATTCCCAAGAAAATATCAAGAACTAAATGTAAACAATAATGTCTAACTCCCAAAAGTGAGGTTTACATACTCTATTTTTATAAAAACATGTCCTAAACAAAAATGAAACCAAATAAGGAAATAAACTTTCTGGACGCAACTTTGATCGACGACTCAACCTACAGACTGTGAGTCGACCTCCGGTCTATAGGTCCCCTCCGTTGGTGAACATTTAGAACTTTTCTACATAGGCTTGAACCTTCATCTCCCAGGTCATCACTGACGGAGGTGCATGATGGACCGTAGGTTGACCTACAGTCTGTGTGTCCTCTTCTGTGGCTCCACACTTAGGATTTTAATCATGTACTGGAACTTCAACTTTCTGAATACCTTCTACAGACATGCAGGATGGCCCGTAGGTCAACCTACGGTCTGTATGTTGCTTCGTGGTTCCACACTTTGTTAGACTTCCCTAATGCTCCCATCTACGCCCACCGTCGATGGACCATCATAGGACCTACGGTCCGTAGGTCCTTTTGTGGGCAGCTACTTCTACAGATTTTTTAGGTGTCATCTCACTAAATCGCGTCCAAGACTATTTCCTATAAACATGACACAAAGACATTATTATTGATAAAAAATGGCCCTAGACACACACAACACTTAGGTGAAATGTATCAAAAATATTGTAAACTCACGGTATGTAAACACCCTCAACTTAAATAGGTCATTTGTCCTCTAGAGACACACTAACACTCTAAACGACACTTGTGTAGAAGCAGATATACAAACTCAGCAATCACATGGCTATTTCAACCCATTCCATCTTCTTAGTGCAAATCAATTTTTTACTAGACTCAACAAGCTAACTCATGCAGATCAAGATATGACAAAGATCGACCAATATATATCATAACATAAACTTTTCACAATCACCAAGGTACCAACTTTCCAACAATGTAACTAGTGCCCTCACTTCAAACGAAATCCTTTTCACACAGAAGATATGAATATTGAGTTTTAGGATTCATTCAACACTCACCCTCAAAAATGACTTCAAGTACAGTTAGTTCTCAATACCATAGGCTTGCCCTTATTTTCACTACTTAGACTCTCCAAACTAGTTGCTAGGATCACTATAGGACTATCTTAGCTTGTAACGTAGGCTCAGGGTCACGTGTGGTACATTTGGATACTTTTTAGTGACTTTATGGCCTACTTGACATTACATTGGTTTTTTTTACCTCTTTTCTCAACTTATTTTTGACATCCTTTCATTTTACTTTCTTTCCCTTGACTCTTTTCAACATGGATGTGACTTCAACTTTGTGGCTCTTATTTTTCACTTTCTTTTTTTCTTTCACTTTATTTTTTCAGCACTTTTATTTATCATCTTTTTGCTTCTTTTGCAAAAATTCACATCCTTTTCTATCTTTTCTTAATCTCTTTTCAACACAAAACTCTTTTCATACCCTTGTTTCATTTGGGTTTCTCTTTCATAGCCACCCACAACTTATGGATTTTGCATTAGTTGATGTGCACAATATCCGATGTCGAACCATGGCCAAGATCAAGGTAACTTTTTGAATTAGCTACCATCAACTTAGTCTTTTGGCCTAAGTTAAGGTGCACATTCCAAGGAGGGACCGGGGCCAAGACAATGATTTTAGGGAAGGTGAGTTAGGTGTATCAAAAGAAATGGTCTATTTTAAGGCTCAGACATTTGGATCAAAGGGAACATTGATCCCTCCTTGTTCTCGAGCTTGACCGCTCCATGTGGAAACACTGGAGTGACTTTTAATGGCCTGGTCATCTTGGACTTGAGCTTGCCAGGAAACAAGCGCAACCTTGAGTTAAATAGAAGCACCAGATCACCTACATCATATTCACGCTTTTCAATCTTTTGATCATGATTCTTCTTCATCTTCTCCTTGTACAAGGCTGAACTTTCATAAGCTTTTAGGTGAATCTCATCAAGCTCATTCACTCTTTTACTCGATGCGGCGCCCCAATCCAAATTCAATTTCTTTATCTCCTACATTGCCTTATGCTCTATCTATACCGCCAAATGGAACGACTTCCCATATACAAGTTGGTAGGGGGACATACCTATGGGAGTCTTGAATGCAGTGCGATAGGCCCATATAGCATCATCAAGCCTCCTTGGCCAATCAATTCTATTTGCATTCACAATCTTTGCAAGGATTTTCTTTATCTCTCTATTTGACACTTCAACTTGCCCACTAGACTCCATATTTCTCTGTCAACGCCATGATCAACTTATTACGTAAGTGGGAACCTCCATTGCTGATAATCGACCTAGGCGTACGAAATCTTGAGAAGATACTTTTTTCAAGAATGCGGTGACGCTTTTACCTTCATTATTTGAAAGCACCATTGCTTCCACCCACTTCGACACATAATCTACTGCATCAAGAATATACTTCATCCCATGTGAACTCACAAATGGACCCATAAAGTCAAGGCCCCACACACCGAACAACTCAATCACCAATATTGGATTCGTAGGTAGCTCTTGCCTCTTTGAAATTCCACCTTCTCTTTGGCAACGATCACAAGACTTGGCAAAATCATAAGCATCTTAGTGGATGGTAGGCTAGTAATAACCACACTAAATAATTTTATGCGCAATCCGAATACCACTATGATACCCACCACTAGGCGAAGAATGACTTGCCTCTAGTATACTCATCATCTCAACCTCGGGCACACAACGACAAATAATCCCATCATCACAAATACAAAACAAATAAGGCTCATCCCAAAAGAACTTCTTGACATCATGCATAAACTTTTTCCTTTGGTGAAAAGACTAATCCGATGGAACCAAATCACTTGCCAAGTAGTTAGCAAAGTATGCGAACCAAGGAAAAAGATCATGAGAAGCAGCCAATACCTTTTCATCTGGAAAAGTATCATTAATTGCAGCCCCATCTCCTAGCTTGAGAATAGCTTCCTCCTATAATCTGGACAAATGATCAGCAACTAGATTTTCTGTCCCCTTTATATCTTTCACCTCAAAATCTGACCTCTATATACAATGTAATTTTTTGGCGAAGGGATGTCGCTTGAGACCCCTCGGCCAAGGGTAGTTCCTCCCCTGAGCAGATTGCTTACTTGGGCTACACCACACCTATCTTCTTTACATCATGCACAAGTGACACACATTATTGAAAAACACTAATACTTGAGTTACCTCCCAAGAAGTGCTTGATTTAACGTCGCGGTACGATGTAGACATGTTTCTTACGCATCGTCCAAGTACACCACTTCAATAATTTTCCACATCACGACCTTCCCCAAAATAGACATTCAACTATCGGCCATTGAATATGAATTTGACACCCTTAATATCTTCAATTTTAATTGCTCAATTTTCATACACCATAGTCAGCTTGTACAGACCAGGCCACTTTTATTTTAGCTTACCTGGAAAAAATTTCAACCTATTGAAAAAGAGAACTAGCTCTCCTACACTAAACTCCCAGTTTAGGATCTTGGCGCCATGCCAATGATTAACTTTATCCTTATAGAGTGTGGAAGTCTCATATGCCTTCAATCAAAATTGATCTAATTCAAGTAGCTAGTTAACACGGTTTCTTGAAGCCATTTCCCAATTTAAGTTCACCTTCTTCAACGCTCATAAGGTTTTATGCTCTAATTCAATAGGCAAGTGACCGGCCTTCCCAAAAACTAATTGGTAAGGAGACATGCCAATGAAGGTATTGAAGGCAATTTGATAGGCCTAAAGTGCATCATCAAGCTTACTAGACCAATCGATTCGGTTGACATTCACTATTTTGGCCGAAATGTTCTTTATTTCTCGGTTAGACACTTCAACTTGCACACTTGATTGGGGATGATATGGTGTGGAAACCTTGTGCTTTAACCCTTCCTTAGATACAATAGCTTCAAATTGGTGATTACAAAAATGAGAACCACCATCAATTATAATGGCTCTTGGGGTACCAAACCTTGTGAAAATATACTTCTTGAGGAACTTTGTGACACTCCTCCCGTGTTTGTTAGGTAACACCACGACCGTCACCAATTTTGACACATAGTCCACTTCCACTAGGATATAGTTCTTCACAAATGAGCTAGGAAAGGGTCCCATAAAATCGATTCCCCATATGTCAAATAGCTCAACCTCAAGAATTTGTGAAAGAGGAAACTAAGGTATTCTTGAAATACTCCCTTGCATCTGACATTGCACACAAATTTTGCAAAAGGCATGAGCATCTTGATACACCGTAGGCCAATAATAACCACATTGCAATACTTTGGATGCAATATGAATACCTCCATGATGCTGACCCACGGGTAAAGTATGTCAAGCCTCATGAATGGCTTGCACCTCTATTTCAGGTACACAACACTAGAAACATGATCGACACATTCCCTAAATAGTTAAGGTTCATCCTAAACATACTTTTTAACATCAAATATGAATTTCTTCTTTTGGCAGATGTTCAGTCCTTTAGACAACAATCCACACAGTATAAAACTGGCATAATCAACATACCGTGGTTTAGATGTAAGGGAAATTATCATCACTCACTCATCGGGGAATGCATCATCAATGTCTTTACCCTTAGCCAATGCAACACTTGATTCTAGCCTCGATAGGTGATTGCAGACTTGATTTTCACAATTTTTTTGCATTCTTACTTCAAAATCAAACTCTTGAAGAAATAGAACACATGAATCAGCCTAGGCTTAGCTTCCTTCTTTGCCATCAAGTATCGAAGTGTTGCATGATTTGTGTGAACGACAACCTTAGTGCCCAACAAGTATTCTCGAAATTTCTCAAAAACATATGTGATGGCTAGTAACTCTTGCTCTGTCACACTGTGATTCTTTTTGGTACAATTTAAATTCTAGCTAACATGATAGATATGATGAAAAAAAAATATTCCAACGCTGCCCAAGCATAGCGCCTAACGCCAACCCACTTGCATCAAACATCATTTAATAGAAGACTTCAATCGGGGGAATCTATGATCAAGACTAAAATAAGTTTTTCTTTGAGGCTGACCAAAGCTTTCAAATAAGAAGCATCAAATGCAAAAGCACTCTCTTTTTCAAGTAGCCTACACAATGGGATAGCCACTTTTTAAAAGTTTTTTCTAAATATGTGATCGAAACCGGCATGTCCTAGAAATTCGCACCCCTTTTACTGAAACTAGACGAGGTAACTTGGCAATGACATCAAATTTCGCTTGATCTACATCAATTCACTTTTTGGAGATTTTGTGCCCGAGGACAATGCCTTCATTTACAATAAAATGGCATTTTCCCAATTTAGAACCAAGTTTGATTCTACACATTGTTGAAACATCATCTCCAAATGATGGAGAAATTCTTCAAATGAATCACCGACCACCGAAAAAGTCATCCATTAAAACCTCCATGGAATCTTCCACTATAGCAACAAAGATTGATAGCATGCACATTTGGAATGTAGTGGGGGTATTGCACAATCCAAAGGGAATTCTCTTGAAAGCAAACATCCTATATGGATAAGTGTAGCTTGTTTTTTCTTGATCCTCCTGTGATATGGATATTTGGTTGTAAACGGAGTACCCATCTAAGATATAACACCACCCCTTCCATGCAAGTCGATCAAGCATTTGATCAATGAACTGCAAAGCAAAGTGGTCCTTTTCAGTCCAAGAGTTTAGCTTCTAGTATTCCATACATATACGCTACCTAGTTAGGATTGAGTATCCACAAACACAGCCTTCTTGTTTGGAACTACCGTCATGCCACCCTCTTTAGGAACACATTGAACTGGAGACATCCATTGGTTGTCCGCAATAGGAAAAATTACTTCCACATCCAACAATTTTATTATTTTTTCTTCACAACTTCTTGCATTGGAGGATCTAACCTTCTTTGGTGCTCAATGCTTGGCTTACATCCTTCAGATGACTGTATTTTGTGAGTACACAACCCTGGAGAAATTCCCACAATATCGGCAATAACCATCCCAAAGCTCTAATGTGTTTTTTCAACACCATTGTCAACAACTCTACTTACCATGTTTCGAGGTTATTTCCAATAATAACCAGCAATGTGGTGTTGGCTCCCAAGATTATGTATCTAAACTAAGGAGGGAGTACTTTCAAATCTAATTTTGGGGGCTCTAATATGGATGGCTTGGTTGGTGGTGCCTCTCGACTAGACAAGTCAATGTTTAAATTTTTTTGGATTGGAAGTGTATGATCCCACATTGACAAGAACAGCGACCACCTCATCATAATTGCTTATTGCTTCTTCATCATATTTGAGTAACACGGCTGCCAAAGATTCTTCACTACATGCTGCCTCACCAATACAAGTGACTACCTCGTCAATTTAATCTAAGTGTGACACAACATGCATGTCACTTGGATACTTCATAGACTTGCAAATATTGAAACTGACCTCTACTTCATTAACCCAAAACTTCAACTCACCCCGTCAAAATCAACCAATGTTTTTCTGGTAACCAAGAATGGCCTATGAAGTATAACAAGGATCTCAATATCAATCTCACAATCTAATTTCAAGAAATTGGCTTGGAACACGAACTTGTGTAGATTTACTAGAATATCATACAGTACCCCT
>JAJOOR010037242.1:0-10265 GCA_036250505.1 Solanum acaule | reverse complement strand
ACTTGAAGTTCTTCCAAGATCTTGTGGTATGTCCTCATATGTCGAGGACAAGACTTTTCTATTCTAATTTTATGATAAGGTTCTTGTAATAGACTTAATAGACTTCTTTTGATTGTAAAGGTCGTGTCCCTAGTATGTTTTCCCGTTTATGTCTAAGATGGCTAAGAGACTTAGTATTCCGCTTGTGTACTTTTGAATGATGTTTTTAAAAGTGACCTTTGAGTCTTATGGGATTTTATTTAAAGAGTTTTAATTCCGCACTATTTTACATATCTAATGTGATGAATGCTAAGGGCTTGTATGAGACCTCCGAGAGGTCGAATACGCATGTTACGACTTGGGGATGTTCTCGGGTCGTGACAGTCTGGCGCCCTGCGCCACTCAGTACGTCAGGATCGCCAGGTCCTCTACCCTTTCCCACTTCTTTCCGTTTGAGTTTCCTCGAATCGTACCTATGTTTTCTAGTTGATTTCTACACTCTAAGGTACGTCTAAACATCGAGAGATCATCCATAACAAGATATCATAACCTTAAATATAATTCAAATTCAAGGAAGAGTTAAAGAGTTAGTCTTGAGATTTCTTCAGAGTTGTTTGAGAAAGTCCCTTTGAGTCTTTTTGAGGAGTCTTCTACAATTTTTAATAACTTGTTTCAAGACTCAAGTAAGTGAGCATGAGAGTGAGGAGAATGTATGCATGAGTCTACACTATCATCAAGATCCTTCATATCATGAATCCTAAACCTTGAATTCATAAGTCAAATTCAAGAAAGAGTTAAGAGTAGAGTTCAAGAAAGTGTTTGAGTTCAATTGTGAATCCTTTGAGATCAATTATAGATTTGAGATAAGTTTTGAGGAAGTAAGTGTGAGAATGAGAACAGTCGTATACCTGAGTTCCATATAGTTATTTAGATCCTTGAGTCGAGTCGTTCAAGCCCATAAATTTAGCATGAACTCCATCAGTTGAGTATCTTTGAGAGGAGTAGTATTTTCAAGTTCTAAGTCTTGAGTATTGAGTTCCTAATTATTTTGGGATTATATTCCTAATCATGGGGCTACTACATGTTACCCATGAAGGTCCTTGAGTTGAGTAGTTCATGCCCATAATTCCGCATGAATCCTATGAGTCGAGTAGCCTTGAGATGAGAAGTATCATTGAGCCCTTGAGTTGAGTAGTTCATGCCCATAATTCCGCTGAACCCTTCGAGTCGAGCATTCTTGAGATGAGTAGTATCATTGACTCCTTGAGTTCCGGAGTTGTTAAGTTCCAAGTATTGAGTCTTATGCATGGTTATTGAAAACCTTGAATTGAGTCGTTGACGTCCATAATTCGGCATGAACCCTATTTTAAGAAGTCTTTTTACCAATTGTTTTAAAACTTGTTTTAAGACTTGAGCAGATGAGTTTGAGGAAGAGTAGAGCTGAGTTCATTTTCTTTAAAATAATATATGACAACTAAGTATTCCCAAGAGTAAATGTTTTCACATTTAAGATGAGAGGAAACACCGATTTCCAAAAGAGTTTTCATGAGCAGTTTTAGTACCATCTCTTTTAAGAGAAAGATTTTTGAGTAATAATATCAAACCACATAAAGAGTTATGTTTTTAAACATATGAGCTAGTTACATTTTGGGAGTAGTATTGAGCATCGATATGGGGACGAGTTCAGATAACTCAAGTCTCCATAAATCATGTAGTCAACGCGAGTAGAAAGGGTCATACTTTTTAGATGATTCCTTAAGGCTTTTTAGCATACACTAGTGGATCCACTTAGTAGTAGGTTCTATACCTGATAAAGTATATGACAGTTCTGGGAGCGTGGGCTAGACGTTGTATTATCACATAACTCATAGTGATGGTTGCCGGTTAGAGAATCTCCCATAGAGTTATATTGTATTTTTATATACAAAATTGAGTTGCTATCTACTGTTTTAAAAGCTTTCTATATATTGCATCTTTTATTGTTGCTTTATCTTGAGTTGAGTATCCAGAGTTGAGTATCTTGTTGTTAAGTTGAACCCTATTCATCGAGTTGAGTCTCTTATTAATGAGTTGAAATATGTTTCATTGAGTTGAGTGAGTTGAGAAAGGTAAGTATGTTTCTTTTCCATCTGCTCAAGCTTATGTTTATTCTTTAGAATTCCCCTTACATGTTCGTACATTCAATGTACTGAGCCATTTGGCCTGCATCGTTTCATGGTGTAGATACAAGTATTCAAGATCATCAACATGCATTTCGTTGATACAACTTGCAGTTCCAGTTAGCTATGGTGAGCCTCCTTGTTTCCGGAGGATTTCATTTACTTTTCAGTTTCGCAAGGATGTCGTGGGTCTTGTCTCGACTTCTATCTTTGTCATTTAGAGGCTTCATAGATAGACAATAGAGTTTGAGAAGTCTGTTTCATTTATTTTGTTAAATGTTTTAAAGACTTGAGTTGCCTATTTCTAGCGACTTGAATATATTATTTTATTCAGAGTTAATCTTTTGAGTTAAAGATTTTGTAATTGAGTTCAATAAATTTTATTCAGTTTTAAGCTTTTGCATGCTTAAGTTAGTCTTCCGCTTGTTGTCAGCCTGGAAGAGGGTTCGCATGGGAAGCAACAATGGTCCTTGAGTGTCAGCCACGTCTAGGGTGTAGACTCGGGTCGTGACACGTACAATCTCACAATTTCTAGAGTTCATTTTGGGCATTTAAGGGCCAATTTAAACAAATTAGGCAATTTTTCAATTTTTCAGTTTTTCATGTGTTTTAGCCCATGAATATTTTTGTGATATGAATTACAGACAATTTCTAATCGAAACATTTACAAAACCCTCAGTAAGGAGTTGGGGGAGCAATACATACCGTTGACAATTTTTAGAGTCCATTTTGGGCATTTGGGGCAATTTACAGGAATTAGACGATTTTTTCATTTTTTTGTGTGTTAGCCCATAAATATTTTGATGATATGGCTTCTAGAGTCTATACTTCTCATCTCCATTCTTATCTCAATACTTAGTTACGACCTTATTAATGGCGTGAATTTGTTCCGAGGGGCAAACAACCGCATTTTCAAGTTTAAACGAGCCACAATGCGGAAAAGACCAAATTTATCGTTTTTCGTGTGCTATAGTCCATGGATTTTTGGTGATACGTGATCCCCACTTGTTTTTTGCCGAAATTTTTCATGGACGTCCGTTACGACCTTATTAATGGCGTGAGTTGGTCCCTAGGGACAAACATACACATTTTCAAGTTCAAACGAGCCTCAATGCGGAAAAGACCAAATTTACTGTTTTTCGTGTGCTAGTCCATGGAATTTGGTGATCTATAGCACACAAAAATGGTAAATTCGGTCTTTCCCGCATTGCGGCTCGTTTAAAAATGCATTGACACATCTCACATGCCCAATATTATTGTTTCAATTGTTCTGATGATGAATCCATGTGTTCAAGTAACAATTAATCGTCTTATATTAATCCCATAATTAGCATAGTTCCTTCTTGATAGAATTCCACCTAAAAATAAATAAAATTGTGGTTTTTTCTCAAATTATTTTTGTTCAATAAGTCCCGCTTAGGAAGAAGAGAATAATTGCTTTCTTCGAATCTACTATTATTTCAATAAATTATTCTAGGGATACATAATAATTAGTAACCTCTAAAAGGAAAATAATAATAAAGGAGGATTCTTGGTGAGAAGGGAATTTTATATTTACGCTACTCTCTCCGTCTCATATTAATTGATCATCTTGTATTAAAACACATCTAAACTATTAGTTATTTTCTTTTCCTACCTAAACGATGGTCATGGTTAATAACGTCCAAATCCACTCTTCCAAGTGAGAAAATGTATCCGAATGTATGCAATATAATTTACTCAACTATGAATCAGAGTCAAATTTCACACAAAACAACACATATGCAATCAAGTAAGTAAGGAATTCTCACCAATTACTAGATCTAAGTCAAACACTTAGTACTATTTTGAATTTTTGACAGAAAAAACCTTGAAAGAAAGTAACGATCCAATGTATTTCATGATTTTACATATATATAAGTGTGATTTTATGTTAAATTTAGCCTTGGATAATATCTCTATTATCCCAATTAAGAGCATTAAGGACACGAGTAGTTCTCTTATTTCTAGCTCGAAGTACTAGATGAAGGCTAGTATCCTAAATTTTTGTTAATTAATCTTTTCCAACCTCATTTTTTCTCTCTCGAGCTCAAATCAAAGAAAATGAGCAAGTCCTAGGGTGAAATCCTTTTAGAAACATTAAAGAACAAGAATAATTAAAGAAACAATTTAACCCACTTCATTAAGAATAAAAATCATTCAATACATAAGCACAACAAGAGATTTAATCCAAACATTAATCATTAAAAAATTTCATAAACAAAATTTAAGAATGTAATAATATACTGCAATCTTAATCAATCAATACATAATAAGGAAACGATGAAATAAGTAAAGGTTAAAAATTTTATCATCAAAGTCCTCAAATTTTCAATCCCAATTGTATGACAAAATATGACAATATTTTTCCAATTAGAGCTTCTGCGATACAGGAAGATACATAAATGCATTCGATTAGTTATAATTATGATCACTTAACAATATAGGTATGAGGATAATCTATCTAAACAATTAGAGGATCAACAGACCATGACATAATATCAACCCTGTGTGTAAACAATTAGAATATTGTAGCAAGACAGATGATACGAGAGCTATAGAACTTGAAAGGAAGAGAGACAATCTCAAGTTCAAATGAGTATTTCAAATACATTCTATTATTTTGGCTAAAACATTCCTTTCACGTTCCATAAGTTCAAGCAATCCAAGTCATACGAAACAAAAATAGTCTCTAGAAATTAAAATTAAAGATAACAATTTCAACTTGAGAAAACAACTTGGTAACTGATAGAATTGGATCATCAATCACGTTGATTATTCATCAGGAAATTTGCTATTCTTTGAATTTGGACCCTCGATGTCTGTACCACCTGCACATGTAGAATATCACTTTATGAGATAATTGAGTGACCGTCTGAAAAGTCAATTCTATCGAACTAATATTTCAAATAAATAAAGTGTAGTAAGGGAAATGAAATAGAAGCATAAACTTATTGCCATATTCAGGTAGGGTAGCACTTGGAGATGTAGGATTTTTGAAGAGATCATCCCTAGGATCGTAATTGACAAATGCATCCCAATATTTTCACTCATTTGGATCACTTTCTTCAATATTATTCGCAATGATGTTGCTTGGATCAAACATGTTTTGTTCACCAATATCTTGCTGGAAATTAGCATTTGTTGCTCCCAATCCATTAATGTCACATTTTCAACATTTGTATTAGTTATCATTGTGATACCTGAGTGTGTTGTTACATGGGCAGGATTGAGATCCAAGTTATAACCATTTGGAGTATGATTATCCAAGACGTAATCATGATGACCCACATTATTAAACGCCAAAGAAGACCCATAATTAGTGCTCCCAATAATTGGATCAGACATTGCAAATAACAGACTGTGTTGTTGTAGTCGACCACCAACATCATTTTGGGCCGAAAAAGATGGGTTGAGGTAGTGGGGTTGAACCTGAAGTTGTGGGTGATGGAGTTGCTGCTGAGTTGAAATAGCAAAAATGTTGTTGATATTAACTGGTGGGAACTCTGAGATTCTTTGGATTTGATTTGGAACATTTATTTGAAGACGAGGCATTTTTCCAAGATTTTTGCAGCTCTTTTTTTTTTCTTTCTAATGATGTGTTATAGCTACTTCTTTGTTGAGAATCAATTGAGGATCCGTGATGAATATTCTTTCTCTTTTTCTGAGGCCTCCAATTATTTTCACGACATTTCTGAAAGAAAAAAAACCTCAAAGGAGAGTTGGACTATGGATATAATTATTATCTCCTCATTGTCATTTATGTATGTTTAAAATGCATGATACAAGTCATATCTGATAATATACTTTTTTGTAGATATTCGATGAAAGACAAAAATCTTTTGAATTAGCAATATTATTATTTCATTGAATAAACATAACAAAAGAAAATAGAAATTAGCAACAAATAACTAAACATTTAATATAAGTTTCTTGCTAATCCTCTTTACTTAGCGAGTGTTTTGATAAAAAAAATGTGAGGACTAAAGATGAGAATAATTCCAAACATTTACTAGTGGAAATGATATAAAATTAAAATTTTGTTCTAATAAATGATTTTGATAAAAAAAAAATTAAAATTAAGATCATTGTAGAAAAGTGGATCTCAGAAGTGTTCGTTGAAAAATCATTCCAAGCTAAATATTTTTTAATAATCGAGTATCAGAAAATAACTTCATTAAAAATATTTTTTTTGCAAAATAATACACCCCCTCCCCAAACAAACATAAATACATGATAGATATATATTACCACTTCAATTTTTTAAAGGATGTACCTGTAAGTGACTGGATACTTGCTTCCTTGTAAGACCAAACACATTCATCACTTCAACAATGTCTGCCGGATAACATTCTACATGTTCCATAAGGATGTAACTTTGAATTAATCACTACTTCAATATTTCTATATCAAGTCAAGGTACATGTAAAAACAATAATCACTATTTTGTAATCCCAAATAAGTAACATTAGCTAAAAGTAAGAATTTTCATTGTTTATATAGCTACATATATATAGAAACAAATTGTAGGCAAAATTAATTACTAGCGAGGTAATCTTACTTCCTTGACCAAGTTGTTCCACAACTTTTGTGAATTTGGAATGAAGATCAACAGTCCGTTTTGCGCAATTCGTATGTGTACCAGTCTTATTAATAACACCGCTATGACTTTCTCCTACATTGATCTCTTTTATACCTTTTCTCCCTCTCTTCCTCTTCGACTTGTATTTATCAGCTGATACAACATCATTTTCACCCTTATGGATATTAATTATTGTTATGTTCCTTAGTATCAACATGCATATTCTTCTCTCCAACTTGTTCTTCATCTCTTACAATATTGTTATCATAAATTTCATCAACATTCATATGATTTCGGCCATTTGGTTCTAAACCTTTTATCGATTTCTCCCTTTGCATTTTTTCGCTCAATACAAGTTGCCATAAGTATTTCACAGTTTCCTCGAATGGCTTTTCCAAGCAAAGATAAGCTCCATTGTCGAAAGTGTTCTTGGCTAAGAGTCTATTGAGTTCATCACATACAACTGCAAAATTATATTGAGAAGCTAACAATTAAAATTAAATTATATCATACATTATGAGAATAGTTAGTTTCACACATATATTTAATGAATTTTATCATTTATGACAATAATTTTGTTACAAAACAATCATTTATCATATAACTATAACTAAAAACAAGATTAACAATGGATAGCTATTGTCTCTTGACAATAGACTAACAATAAATTTTATAGCTACTTATCATTTTCTGGTGTATTAAATGAAACAATTGACTTTACCCAATATTTATAACAAGAAGTGAAAAATAGAATTATAAATACTTACCAAGTGAGATTATATTTAAGGTTACAGCTTGTGCCAAGAGTTCAAAACAATGTGAATCTAATGAATTGACATCGATTATCATCATGTCAGTTTTTTTCTTTTCTTTGGAGAGCATTGACATTGCCGCAATAGTCGTAACTGTATATATCCATACAATTTAAAGTTAGTGAAGAACATGGAAATAATAGTATACACAAAGTTATCATTTGAATATGTTTATTTAATTTCTCATTCAAATTCAATTATGAAATTTCATATTATGCTGCTATACTTTAATCTATGAAATAACACATATTAATCAACTTATATCGTAAACAATGTGTGCAATCTTACCAATATATAATATTACTTTAGAGTAAATAACTGGATTAATATATAATAGAGAAGATTATATAGGAATATAATTCTAAAAAATATATTCTAATTTATTCTTTGACTTGTCGAAAACAAATAAACACTGAATATATATAAATTAAATACTGTTAAAGCAAGATACAATAGGATGAAAAGTTTTAAGGTAAATTTATGTAAAAAGTTTTAAGGTAATTTTATTTCATAAATAAGTAACAAGAGTTTAGAAGATTTAACAAATTATTAGAAAGGAGTTACCAAAAAAATCACGTTGAAAAGATTTAACATAGCTTGAACAAGGAACAATCAATAAATACTAACAAAGTAATTGAAAATGAAACAAAAAAATAAATGAGGAAAAAGTCACATGAAAAGGCTTCTTTTTTTCTCATGAAAAACAAGTCTTCCCTTTTTTCTTGTCTACATCGAATAAAGACAAAAAAAAAATAGAAGAAAAAAATCATGAAAATCACATGTCCCTATTTATTTGTTTGCCTACATTGAATAAAAGACAAAAAAACTAATATCAAATAATAAGGATAGCCAGATCATCTCTTATCATGTCTTTATCTTGCTCTTTTCTTCACTCTCTTACTCTTATTTTGCGTCTCAATCACCCAAGTGAATTTGTTTTCTTTCTAAAACGATATATAGATTAATAAAAATCAAAGATATATGCTTTCAAAATCATTTATGAGGGACATAATTATTTTCTCCTCCAACACAATGTCACTCTAGGCCGATTGACAAAGAATAAGTTTGCCTTTTATTTTTTTTACAAAAAAGTCAAGTGTAAATTAATTAATATTAACATAAAACTATCTCCTTTATGAAAAAAAATCCGATAAAATTAGAAACAACACATACTTTAACATAACACTATTGAACCCCTTTTGAAAAATCACACAATCCTTATGGAGAAAGCTAATCGAGTGTATGACATGGTTACAACAAAAACCAAAATGCAGAATCTAATTTTATTCCTTATAATCATACAAAATTCGTTTATTAACTTGTAAAACAACATACACAAGCATATAAATAATGTTATGACAACAAGAAAAGGGGAAGTTCAAAATAAACATAGTATTAATTAAATCTCTCTATATAAAATGAAAGTCACACATAAATTAGTTCTAGATATATCACCTTTGTAACCATTAAACTCTAGTAAATCAACCATTTGATTAGAAACCAATTCCTCAATTTGATATACCATTAACACATAAACCTCTTCAATCAAATCATAAAAAGGCTCTGTCATTGGATTAATTTGAATTTGTAAGAGAAACACTTACAAATGAAACTCCAACGTAGAATTCACTTACTCCTGAGAACCTATTTATATAATATCATTTACTGGATTATGACCATGTTTAGAGATGATTATATAATAATTTTATTTAAATATCTAGATAGTCCCTCAAATTTGATACAAATTATAAAGTAGATACTTAAACTTATCTAAAAGACCAAATAGATATTTTTATTATTGTCATATACGCATCTTATGAACATCTTATCCTCACATGGAAAATTTATGTGTATTGTAAATGCTTGTGTTATTACATTATTATTGAATCACCATAAAAAGATAATTTCTTAAAAAAATAATAATTTTTGATTGACTTTTATCCCAACAATCAAATTATACAACTTGGGTTCATTAACTATTTCTATTAATATCACAATTTAACATTGATTATTGGATAATATTTAAAGTTATTGAGGATGACATTATATTCATTAAGTATAATTACACTTCTTGAATTGTTGGAAGATTCTTTGACTCGTGTCAATAATTCAATAGTTCAAATTAGAGCCGTCAATATGGGCTAGGCCTATTGGGCCAGCCTGGCCTAACCCGGGATTTAACAGGGCTGGGCTAAGATTTTTGGAGCCATTTAAGAAAAGGGCTTTTTAGCCCGGCCTGAATAAGCCTACTGATCTATGGGGCTTGAGAAATATAGGTAGGGCCGGCCCGTGGGCCAAATAAAAATAATTTAAAAAATATAATATAATATAATATTAAAATTTAAAATTAAAGAGAGTCCAAACTCAAAATCTATTTAATATTTAACTAATTGAAACCACATATAAATTGCAGATAAAAATGAAGATGTTAAGACAACCTTGCCACAAGTTGATTCAGATATGCTTGATGAAGATGATCATGAAGTGTTGGATATGCCATAGATTTCATGATGTGTTAGATACGCCATAAGTTTCATGATTTTTTTAAGGAGTTTATTTTTAACTTTATTATGGTTGGAATATTGTCACATTTTTTGTGTTTTAATGTGACAAAACAATTAGGTTAATATTTCTATTTAGATATTTATACTTTTATTTGAAAAAAACTTAATAAATATTATAAAGATAATTTTATTTGTGGATTTGATTAACAAG
>JAJOOR010037240.1:0-10094 GCA_036250505.1 Solanum acaule | reverse complement strand
GGCGAGCAATTTAGCTATAAACAATATATATGAATAATCTCCAAGTCGCTCCTAACTTAGGGTCGTTCTTAATAGATTATGAGTCCCTAAAATAAGGGTTTATAACCACTCAATCATCCAACCACTCACAATTATATCTACAAGATCACCAACATTAACTATCTCTAAGGAAACATGTCGAACGAATGGAATAGCCTTAACATACCTTTCCAATGAACGCTCGAAAGACCATAGTTCCTTCACGAAAGTTGTTCCTTATGTCCTAAGCTTCACAAAAAACTATATATACACAGTTGGTACGCACCTATAAACAGTTTATAATTAATCTTAAATCGGCAGATTTGCCATATTGCCCCAACTTGTCAAAACGTCCGTAGAAATTCATAAAAACAATCATAAAAGAGTCCCGAGATGATTACCTTATTTAACCAAGTTTAAACCTTGAAGAAACACCAATAACTACAAATTTATATCTTCAAAAACCAACTCCAAATGCAAGTAATAGAAGGGAGAAACGATTGCCACATGTAGAGATCATGTTTCTAGGCACGGGGGTAACATTTAATGGTAGAAATCGTCAAAAACTAACCTTCACCATGAAATAACTCCATAAGAACCCTCTCTTAAGCTTTCTCTCTGGTTTGTAAGTGAAAACAAATATTTTCATGGCTTAAAACGTTGAGTAAGCCAACATACCACATTTTTTACCTGACCCGGATCTGACCCTAATTCTGCCCCGGCAGTTTGTAGTAAAACCCTCATAACTTTTTACTTTGATGTCGGTTGGATACAGGGTTTTGTGCGTTGCAAACTTGACTCGTAGGCCATTGATTTAATGGGTTATAGTCCTTCTAACTCTTTATATATTGGGAGAAAACATCCAAGACATTTGACCCAAATTTCAAAGAAATCTTTAAAAAGGAACTTACGATAACTTTTGCCAACTTTTATTTTGGCACTTACCTAACTTCAAAACTTGAGATACCACCTTTGAACACTTAAAATATGGCATACCATATCATTCTTGATTTATTACCCACCCTCCTTGTCTTTCCATGAAGATACGAGTTAATTTAGACATTTTGAAAAGTTGGGGTGTTACAAAGTGAAGACTACGGACACTCAAACGGACCGTGGTCTCTTTAACAGTCCATGGTGTTGTCCGTGAGTGCAATTTCCAGTGTGATGGCAATGAATACCCAAACTTGGGGAGTTCTAAGTGAAGACCACGGACACCCAGACTGATCGTGGTCTCTTTAACGGTCTGTGGTGTTGTCCGTGATGCAATTTCCAGTGTGATGGCATTGAAGACCCAAACTTGGGGAGTTCTAAGTGAAGACCACAGACACCCAGACGGACCGTGGTCTCTTTAACGGTCCATGGTGTTGCCCGTGATGCAATTTCCAGTGTGTAGGCATTGAAGACCCAAGTTGGAGAGTTCTTAGTGAAGACCACGAAGGGCTTCACTGACCGTGAAGCCCTTGACTGACTGTGGTAGCATCCGTGAGGTGCCCGACAGTTCAGTTCTACTTCGAGTAGGACTCTTTTTTAAACACTTTATTTGAATTAATTAGGTCTTTTTTTTTTATGTTTTTATCTTATCTAACCTTGAACGACGAACAAGTTTCCATTATTCTCAGTTTGTGATTTTGGATTTGAACATTAAATTAAGTTTGAAGTTCAGATTTCCAGTTCTTGAATTATCAAAGTGGTTGTTGATTGCTTATTCTCATAAGTACTTTCTCACATGTTTTCATTAGATATTTCTGAACATTTACGTGAAATCATGAGTGGCTAAACACCACAACTGGTGTTATGGGATCCATGACGTAATTCTAATTGTGATTTTGTAAAACGAGTGAAAGGCAATTTGTGGTTACAAACTGTAGTTTAGTTTTCGTTATTAATGTATTCTGATAAGTTCACACATTCGAGTGAGCCTGTCATTTGTTCAAGAGAAAAATGATAGTTAGGAAAAAGCTAAACTAATCTAACTAAATGGAGTCAAAGTTCGAGTTCGAGAGAAAAGAACCTTAACACCATTGTAGGCGAGGGTAAATTGTGTAACACTCTAGGACTGAGAGGACTTGAGTGAAGATTATCTGAGTAGACTGAGAAGTGTCAAATATAGCTAACTCGCATGTAGTTTGTAGAGGTAAATTACCTGAAACTCAACTACGAAAGAACATTAGACGCAACATTATGGGGAACACACTCCTAGTTTCAGTAATTATTGAAACAACTTCAAATTGATATTTTGTTCATTGTTGAATTAGACTTTACTTTACAACTTTGGTTAACAAAGCGTCAATGCTAAACCCATTTTACTTTCAGTAATTGTTTATTTAGGAAATAATAACGACATTTGAGTAAAACACGACAGTGAAATCATTTCTGTAAAGAAATTCTCTGTGGGATCGACCTCAACTCATGTTGAGTTCTATAAATTGACTTCGACCGTTTATATCTCTTAATTGAGGTGTAAGTTTGGGCGTATCATCGGGCATTGATGCCCCTCTTGAGGCTTCCCCATCTTAGACTCCAGATGAGAGTGCTCCATAGGCATAGCCTGTCAGGGGACCTTTTTATCTTATCCTCCCCTACTTTTGTTTATATTGCATTAAGGATACTTCTTGATTGTTTTTGGTGGGGTAAGGGCCTTTGAGCCAATAGTCCCTCTTTTTTTATTGTATTTTGTTATTTTGAGTTTTGAATAATTGTGGTACTTTACTTTTGTTTTTATTATAGTGCTTTTTTGGTTAAAGTATGTCTCTTGTTTTATTTTGTTCACTCTTGATTTTGTAACCCCCCATGAATTTAAAAAAACCATGAAATGCTTGGAGTTTCATTGATAACAACTTGAGGATCGATTGTGTTCAATATCGATGTCTTGAATAGTACTCATGATGAGCACGATGTATAGTGTTTGTGTTGCGAGAATGAAATTGATGTGGTTGCACTTTTCAGCAATCTCTTTGAATCTTTTTCTTGACTAGTTGCATTTTGATGTGAGCCTTGCAATGAACATCGCACGTATGATGTTGATCTTTTAGGGATGTGCTAAATGAGTGTATTTCAAAGTGCTATGTGTGGTGAGGTCTTACTTGAAAGCATGTATGTGGAGTCCTAGAATTTGTCTTGTTAGTCCAATTGTTTGAATCTTAGTGAATGTGAGACATGATCATGGACAACAATTCAAAGAGAATCGAATTTTCCATAATCCTTTGTGACTTCCTTGTGAAGGTGTGCATCCATTTTGGCACCATTTGAGCCTAACCTATTTGTTGATAAAAAAAAAAAAAAAAAGCCTTTTGAACCAAATTGTCCCTTCCTTCTCACCAAAAATCCTTATTGAAACATTGTTATGTTTAGATAGCCAACTTAGGCCAAAAGTATAAGTTGGGGTGTGGAAAGGAAGGAAGAATGAAAGTCAAGTGAAGGATAAAGAAAGATGAAATGAGACTCAACTTTGAAAGTTGTTACAAAAAGAAGGAATCGCTCCTTATAAAAAAAAGTCATTATGATGGAAATGCTTTTGAAAAATGAATAAAATGAAAAAGAGAAGTGAATGAAATAAAGGGAATTCCAAATAAATTGAGTGACAAGTCAAAGTTTGAGTTCTCAAATGAAAATGAAGGAAAAAAACTTGAGAAGAGGTGATAATGATTGAAACAATGCTTTGAAAAGGTAAAATCACCAATCTAAATTGACTATACCTTAACCCTCAACCCCATTACAAACCTAAAAGACCCTTAAGATCTTGCATGAACTAGGATAGGTGATGATTGGAAAATATGGGCAAACATATGGGACAAAGCCTGCATGTGTTTCTCTTTTGAGAGAGTGAGAGTTGCATTGATTACATACACCTTTGTTAATTTTCTTGTGAGAGCATGAAATCGTTCTTGATATGAGGGCAGTTGAATGCATTTGTTGAAATATGTTCTTGCATTAGACAAAAAACTAGAGCGAGCTTGAGCTTGTGTTGAGACCAACTAGTCATCATTTGAAGCTTTTTGATCATGATTGAGGGTAGCATGTTGATTGAGAGTAGTCTTTCTATGGCACTTGCATGTTAGCTTTCATTGAGTACTGAGTAATATTGTAGACACCCTTATTGAGTTTTTTGTGTTCTTGATTTACTTGAGGACAGGAAAAAGTTTAAGTTGGGGGCATTGATGAGTGGTAGATTTGCACTCATTTAAGGTGTATTTAGCTCAATAATTATTGTCTTCATTGTCTATTTTTGATGATTTGTAGCTATGAAGACAATTGGACATTGCAGGGAATGATGTTTAAAAGAATGACAAAAAATGCAAAAATAAGTGTAAACTATTCATTATTGATCGCCTAACAAGAAGGGTAGATTGCAAATTGAGCACGACCTCACCAAAAATGACAGTGCATAGCACTTGTGTCTATCAAAGCAGGTTGGTGGACTCTAGTGAAGAAGGCGATGCGCCGAATAAGAAAGATGACATTGATGAACATCACCCAAAGTGACGGTCGAAAAGAAAAGATTGAATGCTCAACGACAAACGAAGGTGATACTCAGCGATTCGCCGATCGTGAAAGACCGACTCAATCGAGTTCTCCAACTTAGATTCAAACACCTAAAGCCTAAGGGCATCAAAAGGCGAGCTGAGGCGGTGAGCCTGACTAATTCGCCTATTGAGTCACGTAGTGAAATTTTGGGCCTAATTTTGGAAAATTATAAAAAGTCCAAAGGAGATGGAAATAAAATCAAATGACATAGAATAGAGAATATTAGAGTGTGTGAAGACTTTGAGAGAACACTTTATCTTAGAAGAACACTTTTCTAGCTTTTGGGGTTTTAAAACTTTGTGATTGAAATCGACAAATTGAAGTTGAATTCAAATGGGTTTACTTGTAATTGCTTAATTTCATGTTACTCATGGTTGCTTTCATGGAAGGTAAGGTATAATCTCTTTACTTTTTGTAATGGGTGGCTAAAACCCCAAGATCTAGGGGTGCAATTATGGAGTTGGGTGTTGATTCAATGTAGTGAGTATTGTACTATACTTTGTTTTGATGTTGTTCGTACATGAACTTGGTCTAATTTGCATGAGGTTAATTTATGCGTTAAGGTTGCAAGCTTAATTCCTATTTTCGATATTCGGTTAATGCTCGAAAGAGATTGATTGGAGTGGGTAATCAGTCCAATACTAACAATTTAGATTTCATGTCTGTAACTAGCTTGAAATAGAGGTTATGGGTCAGATCTATTTTCCATGTTTTTGAAAGACAGAATAAAGTAAGGTATTTGGTTGTTTAGGTTGACACTTAGATGAGGCCGAAAGGGGATTCTATGCATAGATGCCTTGAGATTGAGAGATGATTAACGTCAATGAAAATGACTTAGCCTATTCATGAATGTTCATCACTATAGAGCAACACAATTACCCCTATGTAACATCAATTTTCAATCTCCGCACCCCTAGATTGCTTGTTAAGTCTTGGACATTTTATTTTAATTGTGATAATTGATAACCAAAGCTTTATATTAAATTGGTGGAATTATCCACCCACGAGCTTACTGTTGATGAGCAATCTTAAAATCTAATTTTTTTGATAGGAATTCTCCACGATATACCATTTTCTATAGGATTCGACCCCGACTCTTCATTGAGTTTTTTTATTGACTATTACTGTTGTCCCTTTTAATTGGTTTTAAGGAGGACATTTGAGCGTTATCATTATCTAATAATACTGTTTCATAGAATTTGTTAAATATAATATATAGAAACTCAATGCTCCTTTATAAATAAATTGAAATTTATAATTTATTTATGTCACAGTGTATGCTCATTATAAATAATAATATAAATATATGAGTATTTTAAATAATTTTTAAAACTTATGAATATAAATTATATTTCTTAATAAAATTAAATAATCTTTTTTTTAAAAAACAATTATGACCAAACACATAAAACTTCATTCAAAAATTATTTATTAAAGATATTTAAAAATATATGGCTAAATATTGTCCAGATGAACATAATTGAATCGAAAATCGAAACAAACATCAAATCAAGTCAAATTAAAAAGGAATCTAACTGAAGGTTTGTTTGGACTTGGTTTAGTATTGGAAAAAAATTTGACTATACTTGGGTTGATTTGGTTTTAACTAAAAAAAGTCAATTCGAGACCAAATCAACCCGACATTATATATATAATTTTTAAAATTTATTTTATACATAGAAATATTTACTTTGGTACAATTTCAAAATATTTCTTATAGTTTTTCATAATTTTTATCTTTTAACATATTATTTCAAGTTTTTGAGACTTAGAATTTTGAATGGTCTAATAAATGTTATAGTCCATAGAGATTAGTATATATATGTAGATATTACTAACCCTAATAAACCTTAATTCAAAATCAAAATCAAATATGCTAAATAATAATAATAATAATAATAATAATAATAATAATAATAATAATAATGTTGACAGTTTTTTTTCTCAATTCAATACTAAGAATGACAATAATGTTTAATATTTTTTCTTTAGCTTTACATTGGTTTAGACATTTAAAATAAACTAGTTTCATGGCACGTGTGTTGCACGTGCTTGTTGTATATATAGTATATGATGTTGTAAAATAGAATTAATATTACTAAATTAAAGCTTTTTAGTAAATAATTATAATTTAAAGGACATATGACAAGTGTTTTTAAATGATTAATAAAGATTGTCATAGAGTTACTTGTAATTTTAGATCAAAATGACCAGATATTATTGAAACATTTCAAAATATATTCAAAGTTTAAATATGGGGTGAAAGTGACATTTCATTAGTAGTATTATTATTTACTTCACTCAATTTTGTAAACAAATTTAACTATTTTTTTTTAAATATCAATATATAAAATGCCACCAATAGTCTTTCCTCTTAAATATTCATACTTGAAATTTAATATGTGCATGACACTAATAAGGATTACCATAAATATTTCAATATTTTATCTTTATACGTAATCTATCTTTTACCAATTAATATTTGAGTAAGACTATCATAGAGATGTAATTCTACAAAAAAAAAGTACTTTATTGTTATAACGAATGATGGTTAAATTGATGTTTGAGTGTGTGTCAAATATTTAGCTTGATCGATTCTTTGTTTTATATATATATATCTATTTATATATTTCAATAGCAAAATTTAATTTTAATATATGAACATCACCTTTGGTGAAAATTATTTCATTTCATTAAGTTTCTACCTTATCTTTGTAGAATTGTAGTCTTTTCCTTTTTCATGACATAAAATTTTCTAAAATCAAAATGAACAAAAAATAATAGGAAAAAAAATATATGGAACGACACATAACCAATGAAGAAGGAAGACGAAAATATATTTTCATGCTATATTCACTACAATGTTCCATTTGATTAAAATCTCTTGTCACCAACACTTTACTTTCTTCATTTATTTTTTCTTACATATATATTAAAAAATAATTATTGTCATGTCTATATTATCATATTATAAGTAAAGGTGAAAATCAAAATCAGAAAGGAGCTGCTTAATTTGAGGGTAAAAAAATTAAAAACCAAAGAAGAAATATCTTATCCAAATCATGTGTCTTTTTTCATATTTGCTTACTATTATTATCTTTCCCATAGGTTTTTGTCACTGTTAACTCATGAAAATCGTAAGAAAAAATACGAGTGTGAGTTTTTGAATGATTTGCTACAATTTGTTCAACAACTCTTTCTTATGAGGTACCTCAAATTTTGTTGAATTTTGAACTTAATCAATTGTTGCAAATAACCTTTAGATTTTTTTAAGAAGAATAAGAGTAGAAAACTTTCAAAAATCGTAGTTTAAAAGTGAGATAAAACCCTCTTTTTATAGCTGACAAATAGTAGTATGAATAGGTGCTAATTGTTCCTTATGAGAAAAGTTACAACCTTTCGAAAAAGTCACTGCTCATCGGAAAAATCACAACATTTTGCAAAAGTCACAACTCATCGAAAATGTCAAAACCCGTCAAAAAAGTCGCAACCCTTTGGAAAACTCACATCTCTTTGAGAAAATCACAACCCTTTTAATATGAATGGGTATCTACATTTAATATAATACAAATAATTAAATTAATAAATAAAATAAATTGAGTACTTTTACTTGAGGGTATTATAGTAATTCAACATTCAATTTAGGAGTTCATGCTTTTAAATTAGTATATATATATATATATATATAGATAATCTATTTTAATTTTTTTTAATCATGTAATTAATACTTGTTAAACTTATGTTAACATGATTTAATACTTTTAAATTATGAACATTTTATTATGACTTATTAATTTACAATATTTATTTAATGCAATTTCATAAATATTTTTTATTGAATATTTTAGTGTCATTACTCATATCATATTTTGTGTTATTTTCTTAAGAGACACCTTAGATAGTTATGTTTTGATAAAACTAAAGAAATATTTAAAACAAAAGTTATTTTTGTAGGAATACTTTACGGAAACCCCTAAAAACATGAAAAATATGAAGTTGAAACCCCAAATTTTATTAATTTGATTTGATTTAAATATTTAAAAATTCAACAAAAATATTTTAATTTGATATTTAAAAAATCTAAACCAACCCTGTTGGCCAGACTATAGATGACACAATTGGGCCTTGTGTCCCCCAAAGGAGGTCCATAGACTGAGATGTGAAAAACATAGTAATAACTTGATCGGAGCTACATTTGGATCACAAAGCAAACAAGTGCAATGAATCAATAATGTGAAAAATTGAGTTAGCTGATTGGAAAATCCATCTGAAACTACAGTGCCTTCAATCATAACAAATTACAAAATCAATTCTCAGTCATCTCTAGATCTCGTCGGAGATCGCTATATTCGCCGATTCTGATTCGCGATCTGCTCATCACATGGCAGGGGCGGCATCGGCGCTGTTCCTCCTTGACATCAAAGGCAGAGTACTGGTTTGGCGTGATTTCCGTGGAGATGTCTCCTCCGTCCAGGCCGAACGATTCTTCACCAAGCTCCTTGAGAAAGAGGTTTTCTCTTGTTCTTTTTTCTCTTATCTCCAGATTTATTTGTCAAAATGTCTGCACATTTCGACTACGATCAGAAGACAGATCTAGAATGTACAAGACTCAGTTTGTTCGGAATTGTAACTCGATTTAGAAGCAAATGCCACTGCTCGCTTGAAGCAGTATCTTCGCTTCTCTTAATTTATATTGCCAATTTTATTTAACTTGGAAATGCATGTTTGCCTCCGAGACTAGATTTATGCAAATTAATACTTTTACTGGAGATGCTGCATTTTAAAGCTAAATAGACTTTATCTAAGTTAATGTCTTTAGTGGGAATGCTGCATTTTAATGCTAAATAGAGTAAACAGGAATGAAAGACCGTTTTATAAGTGATTTAGCACGTTTGAAATCTTGTAGTTTGGTAAATATGTTCGTTGAAGCTTCAATCTGAGTTATTTTGCATGAATGAATTTCCATTGGTTAGGATGCCTCTTTTCTAAATGATGAAAATGTTGTGAAAAGAGAATCAAGTTAGGAAGTTATAGTTGAGTTGATACAGATTTCAATAGTTTCTTTGCATTCTGCAATTTTATATTGATCTTCGTTTTGTTTCTTTCGTAGACAGCTGACTATGAACACTTAGTTGGAGAAGATAGAGTTTACTTTTTCTGACTAATTTAAGTGCTAAAATTTGATCACTTGCAGGGTGACCCTCAAGATCCTGTTGCATATGATAATGGCGTGACATATATGTTTATACAGCACAATAATGTATACCTCATGACCGCATCAAGGCAGAATTGTAATGCTGCTAGTATTCTTCTGTTTCTACACCGTGTTGTTGATGTAAGTGACATTGACATTTGCTTCCTTCACCTGATTTAGCACAATTTCTATGCATGCAAGTAATTCAATCACCAGATCTAAACTTCTAGTACATAAAGCTTTATTGTGAAGAAGAGAGAAGAAATTTTTTTAATCATCTGTGCCAAAATGAACTACCTTGCACTAATACATTTACAGTGCCTATTAAACTGCTCTTCTGGGGGGGGGGGGGGGG
>JAJOOR010037239.1:0-19660 GCA_036250505.1 Solanum acaule | reverse complement strand
TTTTGTGTGTGTGTATATATATATATATATATATATATATATATATATATATATAGTAGATCCAGTTTAGTTGCATATAGGTACTAATGAGATCATATGTAATTCAAAACAAGATTGACCAACGAAAGTTAAATCTATATTGAAAAATGGAGAAGTCCTAAATTCCTAATCTACAAATTAGAAGATTTCAAAATATGGATTTTAGGGCAACAAATCAATTCCTCTAGCTAGTAATCAGAAGCTACACTAGAATGTTATCTTTGTCTCAATACAAATTTATTGTTAGTGATTGGCCCCCCTTGATATCTTTTCGTACACAATGGTATTGACGAAACCTCAATTTATGAGGAAGAAATGTTGACGATGGTTTATTATTAATAGAAAAATCGACTCAAGGTTCAGTTTCTTTAAATTTGTTATTGGGGACACTAAAATCCTTTTTTAAAACATAATTACCAAACATAAAATTTGAGCTGAATTATTTTCCATTGGAGTCAAATCTCATGGCATTTGTGAGAAATCGAAATGTCTAAGGTGAATTTTATCCAAGATCTTTCAGGTTCTTTGGTTGTTCTTGATTGGACTTTAATATCCCTTTCCTTCTCCGAGATCATTATAGCCAGCTTCTTTTGGTGGGTGAAGTACAAACAAAGATGAAGAGGGGTTTTTCTCGGTGTTTGGTTAAGATTTTATCAAGCTTTTGTTTGGTTAGAGTTTTTTTTTTTCCTTTTGGATTTGGTCATGAGATTGAACCTGATTAAGGATATTAATGATATTTTCAGGTTATAAAAATGAGGATGAATAAAAAGTTCACTTATAGTTACTAATTTACCTATCACTAATGATTTTTGGTAAAATAGTAACTATCACTCCACTTTTTTTTCATCCTCATTTTCATAACATGAAAATATCATTAATATCCTAGATAAGGTCCAATCTAATGACCAGACCCAAAAACGAAAAAACAAAAAACTTGACCAAACAAAAACTTGATAATATCTATACCAAACATCGAGAAAAATGCCTCTTCATCTTTGTTTGTACTTCACTCGCCAGAAGAATCTAGCTATAACGATCTTAGAGAAGGAAAGAGATATTAAAATCTAATCAAGAACAACCAAAGAACCTGAAAGAGCTTGGATAAAGTTCACCTTATACATTTCAAATTCTCACAAATGCCATGGATTCCGACTTCAATAGAAAACAATTCAGCTCAAACTTTGTGTTAGGTAATTATTTATTTTAAAAAATTATGGTGTCCCCAATCACAAATTTGAAGAAACTGAACCTTGAGTCGATTTCTCTAACAATAATAAGCCATTCTCAACATTTTTTCGTCATAGATTGAGTTTTAACCAATACCACTGTGTAGGAATAAATATCAAGTGCGGCCAATCACTGACAAGAAATCTATATTGAGACAAAGATAAGCTTCTAGTGTAGGTTCAGATTACTATCCAAATGAATTGATTTGTTTCCCTAAAATCCATATTTTGAAATATTTTAATTCGTAGATTAGGAATTTGGGTCTTCTACATTTTTCAATATAGATTTAACTTTCGTTAGTAGATCTTGTCTTGAAAACTATATGATCTGATTAGTACCAACATGCCACTAAACTTGATCTACTATTAGTTGAGCTAAGATATGAATGAAAATCACAAAGTAGAAACAAATTCATTCCTTGCCATTAGAGAGAATGTGCTAATACTCTCCTTTATATACATGCCCTATATGATAGTTGTACACTAACAACTAAACTAATCTTCTAACTAACAATTATTTAATGGTTGTTATAACTGACATTTGATAGATTCCTTCATATCTAAATAATGTGATCAAGTAACAATACTTACTTCATTACTCCCCCTCAAGCTGGTGGGTATAAACACATCCATTCGTAGAGTCTTGATTTATTTAGGCCGCATAGAAAAGGAGTTCCCGTAGTCAGATCATTCACAAGAAAATCGAAAGGAAAAAACTTTATTGAGGTTATGTTGTCTTTGCAAAATTGAGAAACTGAAAGAAGCTTACGCTTGAAAGCAGGATCACATAAAACAATAGAGAGTTTAAAGGCATTATGTGATGCAGATAAATGAGTAGTACCAATTTGAGTAATTGGAATCACATTACCATTACCCATCGTCACATCCCCCATCCCTTCGAAGTCCTGAACATTGTGCAGGGAGTTGGCATCAGAGGTAATGTGGTGAGATGCACCCAAGTCGACAATCCAGGGGTCATGCGCCACTGTATGAGCAACAAAATTAGCCTTTTCGTCAAAGTGGTTATGGGATCGGGACCTACAAACATTTGTTGTATGCCCAAATTTGTCACAAAGCTGACAACAGACTCGTGAGGGTTGTTATGGGAAATTACACCATTGAGAACTATTGTTAAAATCTTGGGGAGTGGTGTTTTGAGTGGGCTGTCTAGTTGGGGGACGCCAATTGTTGTTGGGTAGGCGTGGAGTATTGCGTGAGGTTGATTGGGAATATTTGACGTATTGAGCAACTGCAATGATCACCTGAGTGGTATTCTTTTTTGGGTCCTCATGTTTGAGGAAAACTTCGTGATCAAGAAGTTTGTCGAAAAGTTCAGTGTAGCTGATGGGAGAGTCACGTGCCCGTATTGCTGTTAAAATCTCATGGAACTCTGGACCGAGGCCACTCAATTTTCTCACCACATGTTCTTCATTATTTACTGGTGAATCGGCTGTGGTGAGTTCATCAAATGGAGATCGAATCTCATGCAGGTAGTCAATAATAGATTTGTTAACCTTGTTGACTCAACTTAGATGGTGACGGAGGCAGAAGATGTGAGTTTGAGATTTTGTCGCAAAAGAGGTGTGAAGGTGATCCAGGCATCTTTGGAGTTGTCAGCGGAAGCGACAATGGATGCGATTGTGGCATCAACTGAGGCCATAATTGTATTTTGAATCAACTCATCTTGTCGAAACCAATCTTTGTACTCGGGATTGGTAGTTTCGGTTGCGTTAGTAACAATTGTTTTCGGAGGAGACAATGTCGTGCTGTCAAGATGACCATAGAGGTCATGGCCATGAAGTAGCATGGTAATCTAGGTTGTCCAAACTAATAAGTTGTGGTTGCTAGATAGTTTAATGGAAAGTTGAGAGACTGGGTTGAACTGAATCATGTGTTTAACGACTGGGGAATCATCAATATTCGCAACTAGGGTGGAGGGAGCCATTGATGGTGAGGAAAAATATTACTCTTTAGAGTATTACTGGCGCTAATACCATATAAAGTAGAAGAAAGTATATTTATTTGATGAGACTCTTGTAGAGTTTTTATACAAATGGAATAAACAAAATTAGCCTAAACTAACTCCTAGAATGCAGGAATAAATAACGACAACTAATACAACTGACGCCTGAATAAATTGAACAAACCTAATCCTAATCAAACTGTGCACAATAAAACAATGTTACAACACTAGTAAATCACTAATGTTAATGCGCTATTAGTTGTCAGTTCTGTATTGGTGTCCAGGATGACTTGGATCTAGTGATACCTACTTTCTCAATCATCTCTAAGGCATACTTTCTATGATTCATCAAAATTCCTCGATCCAGTTTAGTTGCATGTAGGTACTAGTCAGATCATATGTAATTCAAGACAAGATTACCAATGAAAGTTAAATCTATATTGAAAAATGGAGAAGACCCAAATTTCTAATCTACGAATTAGAAGATTTTTGAAATATGGATTTTAGGGAAACAAACCAATTCATCTAGCCAGTAATCAAAAGCTACAGTAGAAGCTTATCTTTGTCTCAATACATATTTATTGTCAATGATTGGCCGCCCTTGTTAGCTATTCCTACACAATGGTATTGGTGAAAGCTCAATCTATGAGGAAGAAATGTTGAGGATTGTTTATTATTGATAGAGAAATCGACTCAAGGTTCAGTTTCTTCAAATTTATGATTGGGGACACTAATTTTTTATTTTTTTAAAAAATAATTACCAAGCACAGAGTTTGAGCTGAATTGTTTTCTATTAGAGTCAGAATTCATGGTATTCGTGAGAATTCGAAATGTATAAGGTGAATTTTATCCAAGCTCTTTCAGGTTCTTTGGTTGTTCTTCATTGGATTTTAATATCCCTTTCCTTCTCCAAGATCGTTATAGCCAGCTTCTTTTGGTGACTGAAGTACAAACAAAACTGAAGAGGCATTTTTCTTGATGTTTGGTAAATTTTTTATCAAGATTTTGTTTGGTTACAATTTTTTATTTGTTCATTTTTAGGTCTGGTCATTAGATTGGACTTGATTTAGGAACAATATTTTCATGTTATGAAAATGAGGATGAATAAAAATTGTACTTATAGTTACTTATTTACCTATCATTAATTATTTTTGAAAAAAAAAGGTTTATATATATATCAATTTTATTATGAATTGATGTAACCTTCTTTTTTTTATAACCAAAAATCAATAATGGTAAGTAAATTATTAACTATAACTGCACTTTTTATTCATCCTCATTTTTATAACATGAAAATATCATTAATATCCTAAATCAGGTCCAATCTACTGACCAGATCCAAAAACCAAAAAACAAAAAACTTGACCAAACAAAAACTTTATAAAATCTGGACCAAACACTGAGAAAAATGCCTCTTCATCTTTGTTTGTACTTCACTCACCAGAAGAATCTAGCTATAATGATCTCGGAGAAGGAAAGAGATATTAAAATCCAATCAAGAACAACCAAAGAACCTGAAAGAGCTTGGATAAAATTCACCTTATACATTTCAAATTATCACAAATGCCATGGATTCCGACTTCAATAGAAAACAATTCAGCTTAAACTTTGTGTTTGGTAATTATTTTAAAAAAATAATTATAATGTCCCCCATCACAAATTTGAAGAAACTGAACCTTGAGTCGATTTCTCTATCAATAATAAGCCATTCTCAACATTTCTTCCTCAGAGATTGAGTTTTCGCCAATACCACTGTGTAGGAATAAATATCAAGTGCTGCCAATCACTGACAAGAAATCTATATTGAGACAAAGATAAGCTTCTAGTGTAGGTTCAAATTAGTATCTTGATGAATTGGTTTGTTGCCCTAAAATCCATATTTTGAAATCTTCTAAATCGTAGATTAGGAATTTGGGCCTTCTAAAATTTTCAATATAGATTTAACTTTCGTTAGTAGATCTTGTCTTGAAAACTATATGATCTGATTAGTACCTACATGCAACTAAACTGGATCTACTATCAGTTTAGCTAAGAAAAGAATAAAAATCACAAAGTAGGAACAAATTCATTCCTTGCCATTAGAGAGAATGTGCTAATAGTCTCCTTTATATGCATGCCCTATCTGACAGTTGTACACTAACAACTAAAATAATCTTCTAACTAACAATTATTTACTGGTTGTTATAACTGATATTTGATAGATTCCTTGATATCTAAATAAAGTGATCAAGTCACAACACTTACTTCATGACTCCCTCTCAAGCTGGTGGATATAAAAAAATCTAAGACTCCCAACTTGGATACTAAATATTCATGTTGTAATCTGAATAGCCCCTTTGTTCTGATATTTGTTTGCTGCTCATGTATGCCCAAAAGCAATGGCTTTGTAACTTCCCAAAATTTTTAAGTTAAGCCTCGAGTCATTCTTTATGGTGAATAAGATTTGTACCGAGTGATTCTAAATTTTCTTAGATGTTAAGGTCACTAAAATTCCCTAGCATAAAGTTGAGTTGGAAACTTTCCTTCCAATTGAGTTTCTCTATGAGATTTTTCTTGGGTCAACTTCAAGTTTCTATTGCTTTCAGCACATAATGAGTTAGGTGGCCCTTGGGGTATCAAATTGATGGTCTTCGAGTCCTATATACAACGCCGTCGAGTTTTCTAAATTCCAAGTTCAGATGAAGGAGTTATGCCCATTTGAGTGCAGCCTCGCTAGTTAAGGCTTGTTCATCCATTTTAAGGAGGGGTATTTTGGTCTTTTCCTTACTCCACTAGCATAACACGTTTTAACTACCCAAGTCAAGGGCTCTAATTAGACTATGTCAATTTTTATTCATTCCAAATGAGTTGAGAAGATTAGGGCAAAGTTTAAGAGGAGAAAAAGGAGAAAGTTTCAAGCGTTTATTGAGTTTCGAGGATTTTTGCCAAGAACTTTGTTTCTTTTGAGGTATGTAAGTTTTCATAGTGTTGGGTTTGTTCTCCCTCACACCAATCATGTAAAATTTTGCCACGAATTCATTCTTGAAGTTGAACTATTGAATTCTTGAAAAGTTCTTGTGATTTTTTCTTCGTTCTTTAACAATGGAGTCTTGTTGAGTTCTTGAGGTGAGGGTCTTGCGAATGAGTGTTGTTCTTGAGGGATTTTGTGTGGGTTTCCATTGCAATGGTGTTTGGTTTATTAATATAGGAGAATTTGGAGGAAATCATTCGATTCTAGAGGAGATAGGGCTGTAAATTGAGATAGAAAGTTCATCGGGTTTTCTGGGCTCAGGCTGGGGCAATGCGCCCCTATAGTGCCAGAGGGGCTGGGGCAATGCGCCCCCATAGCGCCAAAGGGGCTGGGGAAATTCTCCCCCATAGCACCGGAAGGGCTGCGGTGATGCACCCCCATAGCGCCAGAAGGGCTTGGGCGATGCACCCCTATAGCGCTAGAGAGGCTAGGGCGATGCGCCCCCATACTGTTGGGGGAGGGGGCTGGGGCAATGTGCCTGCAGTGCGCCAGAAAGGGGATGCAGGTGATTGGGGCTGGCGGCCTGCGCTAGGAATGCGCCAAGGTCGCCTGCCTCCGTTTTTCTTCCGTCTAAGTTCTTTTAAACCGTATTTTCACCCTCTTCCTGATTATAGCTATCTAAAACTTCATTAATCATTGAGAGGTCCTATATATCCTAATTATAAATCTTGAATTCATATTTCAAATTCAAGGTAGAGTTAAGAGTAAAGTTCTAGGGAGTCCTTTTGAGTCTTTTTGAGAAGTCTTCTATAATTACTTACAACTTATTTTAAGACTTGAGTAAATAAGTATGAGAATGAGAAGAGTTGTAATCATGAGTTTTATATTTTCATTGAGATTCTTGAGTCTAGTCGTTCATGCCCATAATTACGCATGAACTCTATGAATTGAGTATCCTTGAGAGGAGTAGTATCGTTGAGTTTTGAGTTTTGAGTTCCGAGTTCTTAAGTCCTTGAGTTCTTGAGTCTTGAGCATTGAGTTTACATATTGCTATTAAGATCCCTAAGTTTAGTCATTCATTTCCATAATTCCGCATGAACCCTATGAGTTGAGTTATAAATCTTGAGAAGCATTTTAAAGCCAACACTTGAGTTTTAAACTGAGTTTTGAGGAAGTAAAGATGAGTTTTGAGAAAGAGTTTTTTTCATGTATGCATTGAGTAAGAATATAAGGGAACTAAGTATTCCCAAAGGTATCAGTTTTTATATTGATAAAAGAGAAACTTTGATTTCTAAATGAGTTATGTGTTCAAAGATAATTTAGGAGCAGTTATCTCTTTTAAGAGGATAGTTTGAGAAATTATCTCAAACCAGAGGAAGAGTATGTTTTCTTAAACATTGAGGATGGGTATATATTATTGGGAGTAGTATTGAGCACCGATATAGGGATGAGTGCAATCAACTCAAAATCCTCATAACCCATGCAAACCAACATAGGTAAAAGATCATACTTTTTAGATGATTCTTTATTGATTTTAAGCATAGCTTAGTGGATCCACTTAGTTAAGGATGTTCTATACCGCAGAAAGGTATAGGACAATTTTGGCAGCGTGGGAGAGACGATGTATAATCACGTTGCTTATAGTGATGGTGTCGGTTAGAGAATCTCCCAAATAAGAGTAAAGAGTTTATTATTGTATTTTAATACATCTTGAACTATTATCTGTTGTTTTAAAAGCTTTACATATTGCATCTTATTATCACTGCTTTCATATTGAGTTGAGTATTCTTGAGTTCAGTTGAGTTGAGTATTCTTGAGTTCAGTATGTCTTCCTTTTTATCAGTTCAAGCTTATATTTATGTTTCAGAGTTCCCCTTACATACTTGTACATTCAATGTACTGATGTCATTCAGCCTGCATCATTTTATGGTGCAAATACACGTGTACATGATCATCAACAGGCATTTTGTTAAGGTCATGTGACATTCTAGTCATCTTGGGTGAGCCTTCTTATATTCCAAAAAACTTGACCTTTACCTTACAGTTAATAGCTTTGAGATGTCGTGGGTCTTGTCCTGATATCCTTCTGTAATAGTAGACGCTTTATAGATAGACAAAGATGAGGAGTTTTTCAGTATTTACTTTCTTTTAAGTTGTTTTACAAACTATGAGGATATCTAATGAGTATTGTTCAGACACTTTTTAAAGTTGAGTATTTGAGTTTAATGAATTTAGTTCAGTTATAAGCTTATGTATGCTTGAGTTAGTCTTCCGCTTGTAGTCAACCAGGATGGGGGTTTGCTTGGGGACCAACAATGGTTCTTGAGTGCCGGTCACGTCCAGGGTGTAAGCTCGGGTCGTGACATGATTGATCAACCCCTTTTAAATCTTTTCTCTAATGAAATGACAATCTATCTTTATGTGCTTAGTCCTCTCATGGTATATTAGATTTCCTGCTATTTGCAATGTTACTTTACTGTCACAAAGAAGATCTACTGACATCTTTAGTTCTTCACCCAATTATTTGTATAATCCAGCAATCCCTACTATTTTAGAAACATTTGAAGCCATACTCATGTATTCTGATTCGACTTTGCTTCTTGAAATGGGTGTTTGTTTCTTTGACTTTCAGGAAATGAAAGACTCATCATGTTTGATCAAGAATCATATTACTGACCTTCTGGTATTAGGACATGATGCCCATTTGAATCACAATACCTTATCAATTTGTTTTCACTTTTGTTACACATAAAAAATCCCATAGCAGGCTACCTCTAATGTACCTTACTACATTTAGTGTTACTTCCATGTGAGATTAGTTGGGTTTATGTAAGTACTGACTTAATGTTTTAACTACAAAGCAAAAATCTAGTCTTGTTAGTGTTCAGTAGAGAAATTTTCCAATCAACCTTTGATATGATTAAATGTCTTCTAATACTGGATCATCAACTGTTCCTATCACTTCATCCATTTTTTTAGTTGTCAGTTTATTATTGGTGTCTATTGGTGTATAGGATGACTTGGATCTAGTGAGACCTACTTTCTCAATCATCTTTAAGGCATACTTTCTTTGATTCATCAAAATTACTTGATCTAGTTTAGTTGAATGTAGGTACTAACCAGATAATATGTAATTCAAGACAAGATTTCCCAACGAAAGTTAAATCTATATTAAAAAATGGAGAAGGCCCAAATTCCTATTCTACGAATTAGAAGATTTCAAAATATAAATTTTAGGGCAACAAATAAATTCATCTAACTAGTAATCAGAAGCTACACTAGAAGCTTATCTTTGCCTCAATATAGATTTCTTGTCAGTGATTGGTCGCCCTTGATATCTATTCCTACACAATGGTATTGACGAAAGGTCAATCTATAGGGAATAAATGTTGAGGATGGTTTATTATTGATAGAGAAATCGACTCTGAAGCTTCAGTTTCTTCAAATTTGTGATTGGGGACACTAAAATATTTTTTAAATAAATAATTACCAAACACAAAGTTTGAGCTGAATTGTTTTCTATTGGACTCAAAATTCCTGGCATTTGTGAGAATTCGAAATTTATAAGGTGAATTTATCCAAACTCTTTCAAGTTCTTTGGTTGTTCTTGATTAGATTTTTGATATGCCTTTCCTTCTCCGAGATCATTATAGCCAGCTTCTTTTGGCGAGGGAAGTACAAACAAAGATGAAGAGACATTTTTCTCTGTGTTTGGTCAAGATTTTATCAAGTTTTTGTTTGGTTAAAGTTTTTTATTATTTAGTTTTTGGATCTGGTCGTCAGATTGGACCTGATTTAGGATATTAACGATGTTTTCATGTTATGAAAATGAGGATGAATAAAAATTGCAATTATAGTTACTAATTTACCTATCATTATTTATTTTTTTAATAAAGAAATTTTAAAAAATAATAGAAAGACTCTGAAAGAAAAAATACTGCAGAATTGTCAAAGGGAATTATTTTAGAAAAAACTACAGAAAATGGCAAACTCCATTATATATTAAATTAATATAGCTATAGTATACTTTATGGATATATTTAATTATTAATTAGCAAATACTACTTTACACACATAAAGAAAATTCCCTAGTTTTCACGCTTTCACTTTTCCCTAGTTCCACTTTCAAAGTGTTTATTCATCATCCCCAAATCACCTTCATTATCCCCAAATCATGTATGTCTCTCTTTAGTATCCTTACAATCACAGCTTCTTCCCCCCTAAAATCCTTACAATCAACATTTTTTGCTTGATTTTCGGAGGTTATTTGTTATTTAGATTTATTAGGTATCTTCTAATTTTTTCTCTTTTTTTCATTGAAGGTTTGTATACGTTTCTGCTATCTTCTTAGGGTTGAAGTTGAAGGTTGTTTCCACTATTACAATGCCAGAAATTACTACTCCTAGGAGGGTCACACGAGGTACACATTATTCCGATAAATGTTTGGAAGGAATACCTTCATTTGATTTGTGTATAACTCAAATGCAAGCACAAATTTCAGGATCCATTTCTATGATGGAGATCGAGAAGCAACCAAAGTTTCAGAATGACCCTATAACGTTGAATCTAAATGATGAACTAGAAAGGGCTGATTCTTCCAAGAGGAAAGAAGGTTCAAAACCAATAGCAGATGAAACAAAAACTGAAAAGAGGAGAAAAGTCAAAGATTTTGTTTCTGGTAGGAGTGGCAAATATGTAGTTAATGAAGAACATGAAGAAGGAAGGGAAGAAGAAATAGAGGTATGCATATTTTTCAAATTTTTACATTGTAGAATACGTGTATACATATGTACTTGTAGTTTACTAGTTTCAATATGTCATATTTCAATGGGTTGTTCAACACTGATATTGATCAAACAAATGTAAATATTCTATATTTTGAAGAGGACGGTGGAATTGAACAGGCAAATAACATAAAGAGAAAAAAAGTTCTAACAAAAGAGAAAAACATTCTGGACAAGAGACGAAAAGTAAAAAATGTTGCTTTTAGTAGCAATGTTGAAAAAGTTATACAAGAAGATCTAGATGAAGAAATTGAGGTCTGCATATATTATTTCTAAATTTATATAATGTGGAATATGTATACACGTGTTACTTCTATTGTATTAGGTGTTGTTTTCAATTGGGCTCTCTTTTATACATTTATACATAAATACTTTTATATTGTTCAACCAATTATCTGATTGTTGTATTCAATGTATGGTAGACAATAGTTTGTATTCATATGAATATTGTGTAAGTTGAACAAGAAAGTTTATAATAGAGTAAATAGTTTTCAAATTATTGTACTATGGCATACTTATACACATTGAATACCTTTACTGTATTTGGGGTTTTTTGTCATCTATTTTTGAAAATGTAAGCAGTTAATGTAACCGGTAGTTAAATGAATACTTGGATACTTTTCAAGCTTTTATTTGCTTCAATTGCATTTTGTGTCAGTGCCACTTTTATTTGAATATCTTGTATTTAATGTATGCATAGAATCAAATTATATGTTCTAGATTTGTGTTTGACTATTACCAAAGTCCTAAAATGTTGATTAGTTTTAAGTAGTAACTAATGTAATGTAAGTGTAGTTTCATATTATTATATTTTCTCAATACAGGGAATCAAATTTTGTGTGTTAGATCGCCCAATCGAACCCCCGTGCATGCAGATTTATGTAAACCATAACATAGTTACTGATTTGAAAGGGAAGCTTACACTGACCCAGTTCAATCGATTCAAAGATACCTGTTTTGGTGTGTATACCCAACAAATGTTGTCAAAGAGACTATTTCACATTCAACTGAGGAAGTCATCCTGGACAAACTCTAATGTTACTCAGTCAAGTCTAACAATTCTGTCCTGCACGAAAAAATAATGTGTATCTCTACCAAGCACTAGCGAGAGGAACATTAAAAAGGCTAAGTCATTTGATGCAAGCGAGGTAGAGATGAAAGCAACATTTGTTGAATCTGAATCTTCCAGCAGCGGTACCTCAATTGAACCACCCACGCCAATCAAAAAGCTGTGAAAGGTTAGTCAGCCAGTAAGCCTTAGTTTTTTATTTTTGGGGCTTATGATTTCTTTTCTTTTAAAACGAAGACAAGTTCAGACCCATTGACTTGTATATTTACATTTATGTGTACTATATAGTATATTCTCATCAAACACTTGGTGTAACATAAAAAAAATTATTCTTTGTGTTGTCTGTATTGTTTAGTTGAGCTTCAGATTATTAAAGGGCTAGATTTCAGCAACTTTTAAATGGTTAAAAATGAGACTAAGAAAGTTGTCAAAGAAGGAAAAACAGTACATTTTGTATAATTCTTTCTATTGTTATTCTTGAAAGGTTGTCCCCTTTTTTACCCCCATTTGTGATTGTCACTTTTTATTGCATTGGCGAATGAAGGTAATGATGTTAGGACTTCGTTTATATTAACTCTGGTTGATCAAAGTGGTAAAGGGAAACATAAGGTTCATAGTCATTTTGATCGGTCACTGAAAGTGATCCATATACATTGAAATATTGCGGCAGCATGTGGTAATTTCCTTAACTCCTATAATTTAGTTTTGATTTGATGGCGAGCCATAGGGCTGTAACATCCCGCCTTAAAAAGAACTAGAGATAGAAAGAGCTAATTTGGAAAGAAACTAATTTGAAATTTTGCAAGTAATGCTTGAGTTGTGAGTTTTGGATCAATTTCAAATGGCCATAACTTTCAGTACAGGATGAGTTCAGTGGCCCATAAGATATCAAATGAAAGGCCTTGGAATCCTCTTTCCAACGCCACCGAGTTTGCTAAATTTCGAGCTCGTATGAGGGAGATATGCCCGTTTGAAGTTAGCCTGACCAATTAAGGAAAGTTATCCAAATTAATGATGGGTGTTTTGGTCTTTTCCTTACCCAATCAGATTAAAATGATTTTTAGTATTATTTTGGGGTCAAATCTGATTTGGGTCAGTTTTACAAATCATAATTACGCTTAGGTTTTTAGAAGAGAGTTTAAGAAGAGGAAAAGAGGAGGAAAGGAAGAACGATCAAGGTTTGTGCGAATCAAGGATTTGTTTCGCTACATCAAGGTATGTATGTTTTCATAGTGTTGAGTTCGTTCACCCACACGCGAATCATGATTTACATATTCGAATCCATCCATAAAGATTGATGACTTTAAGTTCTTGATGAGTGTTCATGAAGTGTTGTTCTTAGTTCTTGAATTTAATTGGGAATTTAGTGTTGTTTTGAGTTCTTGAGGCGAGAGTTTGAGAATGAGTCGAGTTAATTGATAGTTCATCGTGTGGGTTTTGTTGGAACAGTTCTGAGTAACTAAAATTCATGAATTTTGACCTTAGAATTGCAGTCGGTATGATTTGAATCGAGAGTGGGATGAGAGGAAAAGATGAGGCAAATAATTGTGCCCAAGTCCGCATCGCGGAGGCACTTAGAATTTCAGTCCCTAGATATTGACCCTCCTCTCCGCGTCGCGGAGAGGATACGGAGCCTCTGCCTCAAAAATATTTTCACGACCAAAAATTTAATTCCATCCCCACGTCGTGCCAGTGTTCTTTAATTCAGGTCTTCGCCGGTTCTTATGATCAACTATCTCAACCTTCCTAAATCATTGATAGGTCCTACTTTCCAAAGCATAACCCTTGAATTCATAAATCCAATTCAATGTAGAGTTAAGAGTAAAGTCTTGAGAGTTCTTTCGAGTCATTTTGAGAAGTCTTTTACGATCTTTTAAAACTTGTTTTAAGACTTGAGTACTTGAGTAGAAGAAGAGTAAAGTTGAGTTTCATTTTTAAAAAAATGAATATATGGGAACTAAGTATTCCTAAGAGTAAATGTTTTTACATTTAAGCAAAGAGGAAACACTGATTTCCAAAATAGTTCATGAGGAGTTTTGAGTACTATATCCTTTAAGAGAAACCTTTTGAGTAATGATCTCAAAGTTGAGGAAGAGTAAATGTTTTTTTAGAACATATGAGCTAAGTTATATTTTGGGAGTAGTATTGAGCATCGATATGGGGGAGAGTTCAAACAACTCACAACCCTAATAAACCATGTAGCCAATGTGGGTAGAAATAGTTATACTTTTTAGATGATTCCTTATTGCTTTTTAAGAATAGACTAGTGGGTCTACTTAGTTGAGGAGTTCTATACCCCGACAAGGTATAGGACAGTTCTGGCAGCATGGGCGAGACGGTGTATCATCACATAGCTCATAGTGATGGTTTGCGGTTAGAGAATCTCCCAAACAGCGTTTATTTTGTATTTTACATACAAACTGAGTTACATTGTATTTTTCAATACATTGAGTTGATATCTACTATTTTAAAAGCTTTTCTTTATATTTGCATTATTGTTATTGTTTTTATACTGAAATGAGTTGAGTTGAGACGAGGTAAGTTGTTTCTTCAGTTCCAGTTCAAGCTTATTTCATGTTTAGATTTCCCCTTGCATTCTCGTACATTCCATGTACTGATGCCATTTGGCCTGCAACTTTTATGATGCAGATATAGGTAACCTGGATCATCAACCAGCGCTTCATTGATCCAGTCAAGTTCTAGAGTTATTTGGTGAGCCTTCTTGCTTCCGGAGGATCCCTTTATTATGTTTTTAGCATTCCTGTTTTTGTTAGGATGATTGGGGGTCTTGTCCTGACATCCCTTATAGTATAAGAGGCTTCATAGATAGATAGATAGTTCATGAGTCTTTTCATTTTCAGTTGTTTATGTTGAGACTTGAGTTACCTCTTTGGCCAGTTAAGTGTTTCTTTTAAAACATTCTGAGTTTATTATTTGAGTTTATCTTCTGAGATTATTATATGTTAAGTTAGTCTTCCGATGAGAGTAAAGCCAGGCCAAGGGTTCTCTTGGGGCCAATAATGGTTCTCAAGTGCCAGTCGCATCCAGGGTGTAGGCTCGGGGCGTGACAAACTTGGCATCAGATAATAGAATTCAAGTGTCCTAGGGTGTCTATGAAGCTGTGTCTGTGGAGTCCTTGTTATCGGCGTCAGGCGGGCCACATCTATAATTAGGAGGCTGCGATATTTAGGAACTAACTTGCTTCTTTCATACTCTTTTTGTGCGATAGAGTTCATATCTACAAAGTTTCTTTCTAACTCGTGCTTGCATGTATCTTTCAGATCATGCCTCCACGAAGAGCTGTTCGAGGTCGTCCTGCTAGGAGAAATGTTGATACTCAGGATCAAGGGGTCCCCAACGCACCAAAAGTGCAACCCCAAGGAGAGACCACTAATGCTGAGTTCTGAGATGCTATTCAGATGTTGAGTCAAGGGGTGGCCAACCAAACTGGTCACCAGAGAGGGAATCAATGGGATGTGGTTGATACTTCCAGGATCCGTGAGTTCTTAAGGATGAATCCTCCAAACTTCACCAGTTCAAGTGTCACTAAGGATCCAAAGAACATCATGGAAGAGTTGCAGAATGTGTTTGAGGTTATGCATGTTGCTGAGCGAATGGAACTAATTGTATACCAACTAAAGGGTGTTGCTAGAGTTTGGTTCGATCAATGCAAGAAGAGTAAAGCTGAGGGTGCGCTAATTGTGAGATGGGTTGTGTTCGAAGAGGCCTTCATGGGGCATTTCTTTCCGTGTGAACTGAGAGAGGCGAAGCTAAGGGAATTCCTCACTCTTCAGTAGGAATCTATGAGTGTGTATGAGTATAGCCTCAAGTTCACCCAACTTTCCCGCTATGCTCCGGAGATGGTTGCTGATATGAGGAGCAGGATGAGTTTATTTGTTTCTGGGTTGTCTCGTCTGTCAAGCAAAGAGGGTAAGGCAACTATGTTGATAGGAGACATGGATATAACAAGACTTATCATCCATGTGCAGCAGGTTGAGGAAGATAAGTTGAAGATAGAGAAGAGTTCTAAACAAGAAGGCTAAGACAACAAGAAATGAGTCTGGGTAGCAGAACAATAATGCAAACCTGTCTTCTTTTCAACACAAGCAAAATAGACCCGCTCCATCATTTGCTAGTGCACCTGCACCAAGGAACAGAGGTGAGTTCAAGAATCAGAATTCACAAAATTTTAGAGCTAGACCTGCACAGTCTCAGGGTAGTGTAGCACAAGGAGGTAATGTGACTCTGCATGTGTTAAGTGTGGTAAGAACTACTCAGAACATGTTGTGATGGCTCCACTAGTTGCTTCAAGTGTTATCAGATTGGTCACTTCATGAGAGAGTGCCCTAAGAATAGGAAAGGTAATGACAATGGGGGCAATAGTGCCCAATCTTCTTCAGTGGCTTCGCTTGATAGAGCTGCACCTAGAGGAGCTACTTCAGGGACATGCAGATGAGCAAACCGTTTGTATGCTATCGCCAGTCGCCAAGAGCAAGAGAATTTGCCAGATATGTCACTGGTATGATCAAAGTCTTTTCTTTTGATGTATATGCTTTGCTAGATCCAGGTGCGAGTCTATCTTTCGTGACTCCATATATAGCTATGAGGTTTGATATATTCCTGAACAACTTCCTGAGCCCTTCAGTGTTTCCACACTTGTTGGTGAGTCTATTCTACCTGAGAGAGTTTATCGTGATTGTATCATTTTTGTCAATCACAAGTAACCCATGGCTGACTTAGTCGAGTTAAACATGGTAGATTTTGATGTCAATCTAGGTATGGACTGACTTCATGCCTCTTATGCCTCAGTCGATTGTAGAACTCGATTTGTTAAGTTCCAATTTCCTAATGAGCTAGTTATATAGTGGAGCAGTTCACCAGTGCCTAAGGGTCATTTTATTTCATACCTTAAGGCCAAAAAGTTAGTTTCCAAGGGGTGTATCTATCACTTAGTCTGAGTTAATGACTCTAGTGTTGAGACACCGCTTATTCAGTCAGTTCCAGTTGTGAGTGAGTTTCCAGAGGTCTTTCCAGATGATCTTCCCGGAATCCCTCCTAATAGAGAAATAAACTTTGGTATAGATATTATTCATGATACTCATCCTATCTCAATTCCTCCATATAGAATGGCTCCAGCTGAGTTAAAAGATTAATTGAAAGATCTTCTTGATAAGGGCTTTATTCGACCAAGTGTCTCACCTTGGGGGGCTCCGGTCTTATTTGTGACAAATAAAGATGGTTCTCTTAGAATGTGAATAGATTATCGTCAGTTGAACAAGTTTACCATCAAGAATAAGTATCCTCTTCCACGAATTGATGATCTTTTCAATCAAGTTTAGGGTGCCACTTGTTTCTCTAAGACATGCCTCAGATCAGGCTATCAACAGTTGAGAGTAAGAGAAAGTGACATCCCTAAAACAGCTTTCAGGACCCGTTATGGTCATTATGAGTTTTTGGTTATGTCCTTTCCCCTAACTAATGCTCCTATAACGTTCATGGACCTTATGAACATAGTGTTTAAGCCTTATCTTGATATGTTTGTTATCGTATTCATTGTTGACATTCTAATTTATTCGAGGAATAAGAAAGATCATGCTAGTCATCTCAGAGTAGTTCTTCAAACTCTCAAGGACAGAGAGTTGTATGCTAAATTCTCTAAGTGTGAATTTTGTCTTAAGTCTGTGGCATTCTTAGGCCACATTGTTTCTGGTGATGGGATTCGAGCTGACACTCAAAAGATTGAGGCAGTGTAGAACTGGCCTAGACTCACATCTCCAACTGGTATTAGAAGTTTCATGGGATTGGTTGGCTAATATAGGAGGTTCATCGAGGGGTTTTCATTTATTTCATCCCCGTTGAAAAAGTTGACTCAGAACACAACAAAGTTTCAATGGTCTAAAGCTTGTGAGAAGAGCTTTCTGGAATTGAAAACTAGATTGACTACTACCCTAGTGTTGACATTACCGAAGGGTACACAAGGCTTTGTTGTGTATTGTGATGCATCCAGAGTTGGAATGGGTTGTGTATTGATGAAGAATGGAATGGTTATAGCTTATGCCTCCAGACAACTTAAGATTCACGAGAGGAATTACCCAACCCATGATTTAGAGTTGGCTAATGTAGTGCTTACTTTGAAAATAAGGCGTCATTATCTTTATGGTGTTCATATGGATGTGCTTACCGATCACAAGAGTCTTCAGTATGTATTCAGTCAGAAAGAACTTAATCTCAGATAGAGGAGGTGGTTGGAGTTACTCAAGGATTATGACATGAGAATTCTATATCACCCAGGTAAGGCTAATGTTGTTGCTGATGCATTGAACAGGTTGTCTATGGGCAGTACTTCCCATGTTAAGGAAGACAAAAAAGAGTTAGCCAAATATATGCACTGACCTACACGATTGGGAGTCTAGTTAATGGATTCCAACGAAGGAGGAGTGGTGGTGATGAATGGTGCTGAATCATCACTAGTATCCGAAGCGAAAGAGAAACAAGAGCAAGACCCTATTTTTCTTGAGTTAAAGGAAAATTTTCATAAGCAAAAAGAGATGACTTTTGAACAAGGGGGAGATGGTGTATTGAGGTATCAAGGTAGGTTGTGTGTACCAAAGGTGGATGAACTTCACAAGAGGATCATGGAGAAAGCTCATAGCTCCAGATACTATATCCATCCAGTTACCACAAAGATGTATCTTGACATGAGAGAAGTCTATTGGTGGAGTAGTGAGAAGAAGTGTATTGCAGAGTTTGTTGCTAAGTGCCCGAATTGCCAACAAGTCAAGGTAGAGCACCAAAGGCCTAGTGGTATGGCTCAGAACATAAAACTTCTGGAATGGAAGTGGGATATCATCAATATGGATTTTATTACTGGTTTGCCACGGTCTCGTAGACAGTAGGATTCGATTTGGGTGATTGTAGATTAAATGACTAAATTAACCCATTTCTTACTGGTAAAGACTACTTTTTCAGCAGAAGATTATGCTAAGTTATATATTCAAGAGGTAGTCAGACTTCATAGAGTTTCGGTGTCCATCATTTCAGATAGAGGTAGGCAATTGATATTTGCGTAATCAAGACACAACTTCGGATGCAAGTGTCTACGATCGTACAATAGTTTAGTAACCCAACCAAGGGTTGGGATCGTTCCCTAGAGAGTGGGATACCAATTTTGTGAGTACGCTTTTGGACATTAAAAGTTTTGTCATAATATTCTTTTCTTAAAGGAATTAGTCTAATAATTCTTTCAATTTTGTGAGTACGCTTTTGGACATTAAAAGTTTTGTCATAATATTCTTTTCTTAAAGGAATTAGTCTAATAATTTCTTTTATATTTTCTAAAATATATTCTATATATTGTATATCTTGTGTTCTTTGATATGTTTCTATGTTTTCTTTTATTAGATCTCCTAATAAGATGATGTTTTCAGTAGTTGCCTGCCAATATTGGAAGTATTCGTAATTTATCATTAATTTGAATATTCTAATTCTAAGTCGCTCATATTAATTTGTTCTAGTTCTGTGTATATTTCATCTATTTCATACCAGGTTTGAGTTGCTAGTTCTAGTTCTTCGTAGTCAAATATTTTTTCCCATATTATTTTCCTTAATTCGATAATTTCTATGTCTTTA
>JAJOOR010037238.1:0-17023 GCA_036250505.1 Solanum acaule | reverse complement strand
CCCCCCCCCCCCCCCTTTAATTACTTGTTTTTGGAAGTAATTTGACTAATTGAATATAATTATTGGTTAAAGTAAAGTCTAATCCATTTTCCTCGTGGGATCGACCCCAACCTACAAGTTGGGTTCTTTACTTGATAACGATCACTTATGCTTCTTTAGGGAGGTGTAATTTGAGCGTATCAAATGACACAAAAAAAATCAGTAGAACACTAAACATGCAGTCCATCATTTTCGCTAATTAAAAAACGATCAATTACACCAAATCAATTACCAAAACATATAATCACTAAATATTCTTTCTATTCCGAATCTCAAAACCATACAATAAAACCAAAGAATTAATAACAAAAAAAAAATCAAAACACGGAATTGGTTAATAACAACAACAACCTATATTACACCATTAATTAAACGACTCATGATATACAAAATTCATTTTTTCAGAAGTAATTCTTAACGTTGTTTTTCCATTTGTAACAAAAAAACACATATCAAACATAGTATACTACAACATAACGATCATATTTTTTCAATTAGATGAATCACTTAAAAAAACACCAATTAAATATTGAATTATCATTAATACCTGATGCGTCCCAACATCCTTTATGTTGAATTAGGATTGAATAATTGTTGGTGTAACACCCCGTATGCTAGAACAAACCAAGTGCAGATTTCAGGAGTTGTAGGTGGCACCGACGGGCACCACCCACAGACCGTAGGAGGACCCACGGTCCGTTCTGCAAGTCCGTGGTGCACCACCTGCAACCCTTCCCCCAGAAGCCTCAGAAAATTATCTAAGTGTCGACCCACGACCCGACTCATGGACCGTAGGTCAGGCCACAGTCCGTGGTCCAGGACCGTAGGTCAGACCCTCATTTTTCAGCCCCACACGTGGACTGACGATTGACCAGCACGGACCGTCGATCCCGTATGTCGGTGGCCCCGAAAATTTTTAAGTCGGGGTTTTTTTTATCTTTACCTTATGCGTTGGACCCCTAAACTACGTCGTTTAACCCCTAAACTACGTAGTTTTGGTCAGTTTTAGCCTAACAACTTAACTAGAATCTACCCTAAGCAAATCATTCACCAAAAAACTTTGAAAAATTAGAGCGCAGAAGGAGAAAGAGTCTACCAAACCTTAGTCCAAGAACGCAACAGGTTTTCATCAGTTTCAGTCCCGAAATCGAAAGATTTCTCTGTGGAATTCTTCACCATGTATGTGGGATTTCACTAGTGGGTTCCTTTCGCCCATTAGGTCCCTAGATTTCAGTCAGATTCATGATTCCCATAATATTATCTAGACCTAGGGTTTCTTGTATGTTAGAAATTGTTGGGTTTTAGCTGTTAGAATGATTCAAATCAGATTGTCATGAATTTAGTATCGTTGTGTGTAGATTCTTTCATGAATTCAAAACTCTAGCTATATAGTTCTATTAGTTCATGAATTACACATACTAGGCCAGATATTTCATTTATACATGCCTCAGAATTAAATGTTTCATTATCAGCATATTAATGTTGCACTTTCAATTAGGATGTCAGTATTTTGAGCGATCCAGTATTACAGAACTTCAGTCATAAAATTTTAATTACTTAATCAATTGGGATAAGCTTAATACCGAGTGGACTAGGGTCAGTCACCCTCAAGTCCCAGAACTACGTGCCTCATAGGTTGTAAGTCCCCTCTGTGGGCATTATTTTAGTGATCACACCAGCATGCCTCTATACCTCTGGCAGGGTATATTGGGTTATCTCGATGGGGTGTATACATCGGACTCCACATTTAGCTCATGTGGTTTTATGTCGGTTATTAGTAGCTCCCTTAAAATTTAGACAGACTCTATTGCATTCAGTATTTCATGTTCAGTATTCTCAGTTTGTATCATACTTATCTCATGTCATTGCTCAGATATATGTTTGATTCCGTTATGTTATTGTTCAGTTTTACTCTATCCTGCATGCTCAGTACCTTTCAAGTACTAACGCATACTTTGCGCTACATCTTCTCGTGATGTAGGTTTAGGTTCTCAGCTTCCAGATCACGCATAGATCGATTCCCAATCTTCAGTTCAGTAGCATCAGTGGTGAGTCCTCATTCTTCGAGGACGAGTGACATGATTATCTTCTTTGCTTTTCGTTTTAGTTAAGTTTTGCTAGATTTAGTTGGGCATGTCCCAGCACTTCTAGTCAGTTTATAGGCTTATTTCAGTCATAGTTAGTTTCAACTTTAGTGTTAAGGTTTGACCTTTCAGTTGTATTTCAAACTCTCAGTTTTCATTTATTGAGATAGTATGTGGGTATTCCCCATCATTTCAGATTATTCATACGATTTAGCTTCCACACAATATTTATTGCTTCAGTTTACTTTAGTTGCTTATGATATGCCAACAGGGTTAGCTTGGGGTCACTCGTGATCCTAGGTCCCGCGTCCACGTCCTGGGGGTAGCTTTGGGGCGTGACAATTGGTATCCATGATTGAACAGTCGACCAGAATGAATAGAAAGAGAGTTTTATATTTGTAAGAAATCTTTCATTGATTGATAGGAGAGAATATTTATAACCAATTTGAGTAAATCATGGAAGGTAAAAGATTTGAGAAAAATGGGGAACAATAGAAATCATGGAGCACTAATCAAACATTTTTTTATTATTTTACTTTTTTTTAATATTAAAACCTAACTTTGAAAAAAAAACTATTTTTGTGTAGGCGAAAAAAAAATTATTGTTATGTAGTGGTAATTAAGGTACTTAATTTGTATACTTAAATTTTTTTTCCCAAATCGAATCTTTAAAATATCGAAACAAATAACAAACGTCCACCCCTCTTCGCTACCAAATGATATGTTCTCTACTTCAAACTGTTTGGTACTAACTTTTGCCTTTTACGATGTCTTGAGTTAGAGACTGATAAAAAAAAAACTGCTTGGTACTTCAAATTCTCTTTTCTGTTGGAAAAATATTGGTACCGTAAAAAATTGATTTTGAACTGAACTTATTCATAAAAATTAGCTAATTTTTTTTAATCTAAAATCATACTATAAGAAGTGACCATCCAATCGGTCTCTTTTTTCATCCGGCGTGAGACTCTTCGATAGGTATACTGTTGATATTCCCCAAATAGTAAAATTAATTGAATTGCATAATTCCAAAGTATTTTTTCCTTAAAAATTGTTGAGTTCTCTAATTAACGTAAAACTAACAATCAAAATGTACAAAATTTTCCTATATTAAATTCTGTTAAGATTTGATTGGTCGATTCGATTTGACTTTACAATTTAGCCTATTAATGTTGTGTGTATGAATGCATTATTGCCGAGGTAGTAATCCTTGCATGCTTAGTGACCATTGATATTACCCAAGTGAATAAAATTGACCATCCACATCTCATTTTGACACTTAATTCAATAACACTAATTAATTCAAACGTAAATGACCTCAATAGTCTCTCAATTATCCTTAAGTGCCTATATAAGGCAATGATGCGGTCACACCAAATTAGTTATTATATATGTTTCGTCCTGTTAATTAGCTCTTTATTTAGCTTCAGTGTTCTTCTATTTGTTTAGTGTATGACTTATTATATCTCTTTGGTTACACTATCTACTGGATTGTTAACATCCCCTTCAGCTATACGGTTTGGCAAATGCCACTAGCGTTTAAGAATTTTGATTGGTAAGCGATAGTAACGCTCAAAAATAATTTCAGCGGGCAAGTACTACTAGCGGTTGACCATTTTGGTGGGCAAGCGCTAGTGATGTTGAAGAATTTTGGTAGGCAAGCATTACTAATGTTTGACCATTTTAGTGGGTAAGCGTTTCTCAAGAATTTTGATTGGTAAGCGCTAGTGACATTTTTCCATTTCGATGGGCAAGCATTAGTGACATTAGAGAATTTTGGTGGACAAGCTGTGGTAATGCTTAAGAATTCTGGTGGGCAAGAATTACTGGCGCTTGAACATTTTGGTGGTCCTACATTAGTGACATTGAAAAATTATGTTTGTCAAGCGCTACTTGTGCTTGATAATTTTAGTGGGGAACTGAAGAATTTTGCACACAACTTGGGAATTGGTTCAATGGGTGTTTCCACCTGAGACAAGAGTCGAACAGATTAATTACTCTATTTGGTGTTGCTTCTTATAATGTGATCAAGTGCTTTTGTTTGATCATAAATTTTGAAATTCGATAACATATTTTACATTGAAAAAATTAAATTTTTTTTAGTAGATATTGAATTTTGAAATCAGAAGTGTTTAAGACTCTTCATTATTGAGTTACCTTATTTTGTCTTTTTCTCTTTTGTGTCAATTACCTTTTTGGTGAATGTATTTATAAAAATATGATTTACTACAATCATGCGCACAATAATCTTGGGTAAATTTGATAATTCCATGTAATCTTTACCAAAAGCTTTTATTTTATATAAAGTTATTTTCTTTTATAATCAAATGTTCCCTTTTCACTCTTATTTTCTTCCTTCACATATGTATGTTTAACCTAGCAAGTTGAGTAGTAGTTCATTTGGAGCTAATTTATTTTAAGTATGTTAATTTTTAGATATTTTTTTAGTATTATTTGCATAAATTAAAGAATTGCTTATATAAACACTTAATTTTAAGCAAAACTAATAAAAGTCAAAAGTCAAAATCCAAAATCCAAAATCATAAATTAAGATTTCTAACCTATAAACGAGAAAACCCAATAACTAATTCAAACAGATGCTTAGTGTAACGACCAGTTTCCATCGTTATAGAAAAGCCAAAGGGGAAAATTTTTGGGCCGGAAAACTTTTTCGTAGTAACTTGGGATTTCCCAACCTAGTCCAGATTTGGACGAAATTGGAGTCTGTGAAATCTCAGGAAATCTGGTAGCAATTGGGTGATCTAATTATGAATTTGATCACATGAGTAGATAGATAAGATGTTAAGGAACCCGTACGACTTTAAAGAATTCAATTCAAGCGAGTAGAATTCCCAAAATTGATCTTAGCGTGAACATGAAGTTTCTGAGTGTCGTTGGTGGAAGGTGTGTTGTGAAATGGGGGTCTTGGAATTATTAATTTTGCTCACTAGTTCCGTGCAAGCCGCTGAGGCAGAATTCTTACTGCCAGGGCGGGGCCGCTGTAGCGGGATGAGTGCCGCCATAGCGGGACAGACGCGACTTAAGTCGGAAATAAGCCCAAAAATATTTTATTCTGCAATTTTCAAACTTGAGAGCTAAGGAACGAACCCAGGTACTTTCATGATGATTTTTTTACCATTCTTAAGGCTAAAGGTAAGGTTTTAACTCCCCGAATCCGTTATTCGATCCGTAGTACGTAATCTATTGGGTATTTATCGATGGGGGAGGGTTTTGATCTGGAAATTATGGTGGAAAAACCCTAATCTAGGTATGGGGATCAAGGGTTTGACCAATGAGTTGATAAAATTATGTATCTTGAGAAATGTGAAATTGTTCGTTGTTCGTAAATGATGATGATATTGTATATGTTCGATGTATGAATGTTATTATTATGTTGTAATGACTTGTGTATGTTACACTTAGTGATATAGCCGAGTGATCCTACCAGTACACTGTGGTTGTGTACTGATACTGCACTTGTTCTTTCTTTGTTGAGTATAGGACATCTTCAGGCGGCTATTGACAGACCTCGCTTAGAAGATCAATGATTGTTTCGAATTCAAGGGTGTGCCGTTTCTTTCGGGCTGCCATGAGTTCTCTTTCTGTTTAGTCTTTCTTATTCGGACTTAGACTAGTTCATTAGGATTTCTTATGTTTACTATGGAGTTGTACCCCTTCCTGTTCAGACTTTTGGTTCATTGTTAGAGTTTTGGTACGTTGACTTTCAGGTTCTATGTGTATTTTCCGCATTTGTTTAGTTGTTAGACTATTGGTTTGGAGTTTATGGAACTCCCTATTTCTTTCCTTAGCATTTAACTTGCTTCCGTAACTTAAATGCCATAGTATTTTGATTAAGTTGGTTAGCTAATTAGTATAAATGGTTCTCCCACCGGAGGGTTAGTGTGGGTGACAATCACGATGGTCTGGGTCGTAACAAAGTTGGTATCAGTGTCTAGGTTTGTTGATTTCGATGTACCAAAATGAGTCTAGTAGAGTCTTGTGGAACAGTACGGAGACATCTATACTTTTTTTTGGGAGGCTATAGGGCTTTAGAAAATCTTTGTATTTCTCTTGTCTCTTTTCGTGCTTTAACTTGATTCCAATTGGTATCTGCCGATTCAAATTGGTATCTAACCTCCTTCACTCTTTTGTCCGCAGATGGTTAACACTAGATTCAACAGCGTCAGGCCCGTAGCTCCCGTCAGTGCTCCAGCTGAGGAATCTACAACGAAAAGGCGCGGTCGAGGCAAGGGTAGAGGAAGCGCTAGGAGTAGAGGCCGAGGAAGAGTGGCGCCTACTAGGGATGGAGCACCAGTTGAAAATGCTCCCAGAAATAAGGCCACTCCTACGCACCATGAAGAGGTAGAGGAGAATATCGAGGTTGAGAATGAGAAGAATATAGGACAAGAGTAAGAGGTGCAGGCTGAGACAATAGGTATTCCTCCCATAGACCCAGTTCAGCAGATCATGTCATTCTTGAAAGGGTGGGTTGGTTGGTCCTGGAGTGTTTCCCTCTGTTCAAGCAACTCAAGCTCCCACCTTTGAAGTTGAAACCACATGTGTTCCATTGTTCTGAGAGTGAGGATGCGTATGAGTTCATCCTAGATTTTTATGAGAGGCTTCATAAGTTGGAAATTATCCATCAGCATGGGGTTGAGTTTGTGACGTTTCAACTTCAAGGTGAGGCTAAGCAGTGGTGGAGAGCTTATGTGGAATGCAGATCTTCAGTTTTACCTCCACTTACTTAGACCCAATTTCATGCTCTATTTTTAGAGAAATATGTGCCTAGGACTTTGAGAGATCGCAACAAGGATGGGTTCAATGCCTTGGAGTAAGGTGGTATGTCTGTGGCTGCTTATGAGGCCAAGTTCCATGTCTTGTCTAGATACGCTACTCAATTGGTGACTACTGAGGAAGAGAGGATCCGTTTATTTATTAAGAGACTAAATTATGAGTTGCATGTATTATCTGTTCATATGACCTCTGCAGGGAGGAGCTTTAATGAGGTAACATACTTTGTTAAGAAAGTGGAGGGGGTGAGGCGAGACGGTCAGACTAAGGCATTGGCTAAAAGGGCCAAGAACTCGAGTAACTTTCAAGGTTCTTACTCCAAGGGGCAGGGAGGCCAACACTTGCACCCAGGCCAATTCAGTCCACTATGCCCACCTCTACAGGTAATTACTCGAGAACTCCACCTCATAATTTGATTCAGGATAGCTAGGGAGTCGCGCCTTCGACTGGCAGTAGGCCATCTTTTAATCGTACTTGTTATAATTGTGGAGAACCTGGGCATATGAGAAGAGATTGTCCCCACCCACGTATGATGGATTTCGCGCAGCAGCAGACTAGAGCAGTGGTACCCGCGGGAAATGGTAATAATGGTCGACGGCATCCACAAGGTGGGCAAGGAGGAAATCAGCGAGGCCGCGGAGGTAGGGGAAATAATAATGCAGGCAGAGGTACAGTGTAACCAGGCAGGGAAGTTGCCCGTCACAACGATATGGCTCAATGTTAAGCCTTTCCGGGCAAGAATGAGGCAGAGGCGTCTGACACAGTGATGACAAGTACTATTCTTGTCTGTGACCGGATGGATAATGTATTATTTGATCCGGGTTCTACTTACTCTTATGTGTCTGTGTGATTTGCCTCAGCATTTGCTATGATTAATACTTGATACCCCCATCCATGTTTCTACCCCAGTTGGAAAGTCTGTCATAGTCACCTATGTCTATCTTGCTTATCCTATTTTGTTTATGGGATTTTAGACTTGGGTTAATTTGGTGATTTTGGATATGATTGACTTTGACATAATCTTAGGCATGACTTGGTTGTTCCCCTATTATGGTGTGCTTGATTGTAATACTAAGTCTATAACTCTAGAAATTTCGGGAAAGGAAAAGTTTGAGTGGGAAGGGTGTACAAACCTAAGCAAGCTAAGATCATATCCTCCATTCGGGCTAGGAAACTGGTAGGGCAGGGTTGTTTGGCATATTTGGCTCATATTCAGATGTTGAGGTTGAGTCTTCATCTATTGAGTTTATTCCTGTGGTGTCAGAATTTAGAGAAGTTTTTCCTAATGATATATCTGGTATGCCTCCGGATAGGGATATAGATTTCTGCATTGATTTAGAACCTGGTACTCGTCCCATTTCCATCCCTCCATATCGCATGGCTACGGCGGAATTAAGAGAGCTTAAGGCTCAAATCCAAGAGCTTCTTGATAAAGGATTTGTTTGTCCAAGTGCTTCCCCGTCGGGTGCTCCAAATTTTTTTGTTAAGAAAAAGGATGGAGTATGAGGATGTGTATAGATTACCGGCAATTGAATAGGGTCATTATTCGAAACAAGTACCCATTACCTCGAATAAATGATCTTTTTGACCAATTGCAATGTGCATCAATTTTCTCCAAGATTTATCTAAGGTCTGGTTACCATCAGTTGAAGATTAGTCCTGAGTATGTGCCCAAGACGGCGCTTAGAACCCGCTAAGGGCACTACGAGTTTCTAGTTATGTCGTTTGGGTTGACCAATGCGCCTGTAACTTTCGTGAGTTTAATAAACGGGGTGTTCAAGCCATTTCTTGATTCATTCGTCATAGTATTTATTGATGATATTTTGGTCTATTCGAAAAGTGAGGAAGAGCATGTCGACCATCTTCGTATTATTCGGGGTGTTCTTGGGAAACAAAGGTTGTATGCTAAATTTTCTAAGTTTGAATTTTGGTTGACATCGGTTGCATTTTTGGGACATGTAGTTTCAAAAGAAGGGGTAATGGTGGATCCCCAAAAGGTTGAGGTGGTTAAGAATTGGGTTCGGCCAAGATTTGTGATGGAAGTTAGGAGTTTTGTGGGGCTCGCTAGCTATTTTCATCGATTTTTGAAGAACTTTGCTTCTATCGTCACTCACTTGACAAGTTTGACCAAAAAAGAGGTACCCTTCGAATGGACTGAAAAATGTGAGGATAGTTTTCAAAAGCTCAAGACTCTCTTGACCACGACATCTATCCTAGCACTACCAGTGGAAGGTAAAGACTTTATAGTTTATTATGATGCTTCATATTATGGTTTGGGTGTTGTGTTAATGCAGGATAAAAATGTTATAGCTTATGCATCGCAAAATTTAAAGGTGCATGAGAGGAATTACCCAACGCATGATTTGGAGTTGGCAGCAGTAGTGTTTTCTCTTAAGATCTGGCAACATTACCTCTATGGGGTCAAGTGTGAAGTGTTTAATGATCATCGTAGTTTGCAGCATGTGTTCACTCAAAAGGATCTGAATTTGAGACAGCGAAGGTGGATGGAATTACTTAAAGATTATGATGTCACAATTCAATACCATCCGGGTAAGGCTAATGTAGTGGCATACACTTTGAGTCGAAAATTGTTGAGTATGGGTAGTTTAGCTTGCTTGAGTGTAACTAGACGACCCTTGGCTAAGGAAATTCAGACCTTGGAGTCTAAGTTAATGAAGTTGGTTATCTCAGGAAAAGGCGGGGTGTTAGCTAGCATTGAAGTTAGGGCCATATTTATTGAAGAGATCAAGGCCAAACAATTTGAGGATGAAAATTTGAATGAACTTAAGAAGAAAACTGCAATTGGTAATGCACAACAGACAACTCTTGATGTGAAAGGTGGCTCAGTTTTAAAGGAAGAATTTGTGTTCCTCGAGTTGATGACTTGATTCAGAAATTGTTGATAGAATCCCATGGTTCGCGATATTCCATTCATTCAGGTGTGACCAAGATGTACCGAGATTTGAAGCGAATTTATTGGTGGCCAGGAATGAAGAAGGATATAGCATATTTTGTGGCTAAGTGTCAAAATTCTCAACAAGTGGAGTATGAACACCAAAGGCTTGCAGGTTTGCTTCAAAGAATGCCAATTTCAGAATGGAAGTGGGAGAGGATAGACATGGATTTTGTGGTTGGTCTTCCCAAGACTTTGGGGAAGTTTGATTCTATTTGGGTAGTGATTGATAGATTGACTAAGTCAATCCATTTATTCCGGTAAGAGTAGATTATAATGCTGAACAATTGGCGAAGGTTTATGTGAAAGAGATAGTGAGGTTGCATGGGGTGCCCCTTTTTATCATCTCAGATCGTGGTACGCAGTTTACCTCCAAGTTTTGGAGGAAATTACATGATGAATTGGGCACACAACTCACTTTTAGTACAACCTTCCATCCACAGACGGATGGGCAGTCAGAGATGACTATTCAAGTGTTAGAGGACATGTGTAATTGATTTTGGAGGACATTGGGATAAGTTCCTACCGTTGTGTGAGTTCTCTTATAATAATAGTTATCACCCCAGCATTGATGTGGCACCATTCGAGGCATTATATGGGAGGGGATATAGATCACTAATAGGATGGTTCGAGGCTGGAGATGTGAAACATTTGGGGGTTGATTTAGTGAAGGATACTCAAGATAGGGTGAGGAGTATTCAAGCTAAGCTTTTAGCAGCCTAGAGTAGAGAGAAGAAGTATGCGGATCATAAGCTAAGAGACATGACATTTCAAACTTGTGAGAATGTTCTTCTTAAGGTATCACCCATGAAAGAAGTGATGAGATTTGGCAAGAAAGGCAAGCAAAGTCTGCGATACATTAGTCCCTTTGAGGATCTTCAATGTGTAGGGCCAGTGGCTTAAAGATTGGCTTTACCTCCTAACCTATCGGGAGTTCATCTGGTAATTCATGAGTCCATGTTGAAGAGATATCATGGAGACGGGGTTTACATCATTAACTAGGACTCAATTGTGTTAGACAAAGACCTCCAATATGAGGAAGAATCGATTGCAATTATTGATTGCGATGTGCGTAAGCTGAGAACAAAGGAGATTAAGTCTGTGAAAGTTCAATGGAAGCATCTTCCAGTTGAGGAAGCCACTTGGGAAACCGAGAAGGATATGTGGACAAGTATCCCCAATTATTCATCGATTTAGGTACTACTTCATTCTTTCTTTAGCCTATTTTTCCTAAGTTTGTCACTCGGGAACGAGTGATGGGTAAATTGGTATCTACTGTAACGACCGGTTCCTGTCGTTATAGAAAAGCCAAAGGGAAAAAATTTTAGGCCGGAAAACTTTATCGTAGTAACTTGAGATTTCCCAACCTAGTCCAGATTTGGACGAAATCAGAGTCTGTTAGGTCTAAGGAAATCTGGTAGTAATTGGGTGATCTAATTATGAATTTGATCATATGAGTAGATAGATAAGATGTTAAGGAACCCGCACGACTTTACAAAATTGAATTCAGGCGAGTAGAACTCTCGGAAATGATCTTAGCGTGAATGGGTAGTTTCTGAGTGTCGTTGGTGGAAGGTGTGTTGTGAAATGGGGGTTTTGGAATTATTAATTTTGCTCACTAGTTCCGTGCAAGCCGCTGAGGCAGAATTCTTCCTGCCAGAGCGGGGACGCTATACTGGGGTGAGTGCCGTCATAGCGGGACATACGCGACTTAAGTCGAAAATAAACCCCAAAAATGCTTTATTCTGCAATTTTTGAAGTTGAGAGCTAAGGAACGAACCAAGTGCTTTCTTGACGGTTTTTCACCATTCTTATGGCTAAAGGTAAGGTTTTAACTCCCCAAATCCATTATTCAATCTGTAGAACGTAATCTAATGGGTAATTATAGATGAGGGATCATATGCAGGACGAGTGCAACTCATTAATTCTGTACTAATGCATATACACTCGTACTGGTCATCTACATTCATACTCTCGAAGAGTGTTATGAAGGACATCATAGCAGTGTGCATAAATTTTATATGGAGTGGGCAAATCAATATGGAGAAATCCCCTCTAATTGCTTGGGATACTATCGGCAAACCAAAAAAGGAGGGAGGGCTGGGTATACTGGACTGTAAAACCTAGAATGAAGCAGCGGTGGCTAAATATGTGTGGAACATTGCAAACAAAATAGATAATTTATGGGTTAAATGGGTACATCACATATATTTGAAGGAGACGCAGTGGTGGCATTACCAGGTTACTAAAGACATGAGTTGGTACTGGAGGAAAATATGCAAATTGCGAGACACATTTGAGGTAGGGTATGTCCAGAATGCTTGGCTAAAACCAAAAGGAAAAATACTCAATACAAAGTGGATACCAATAGAGGAAAGGGACCGGTACTGAATGGTCTTGGTGGAGAGGGGTGTGGAATAAGGTAAATGTCCCTAATTACAACTTTATTTGTTGGGTTGCAATGCATGAAAGGTTGTTGACAAGTGAGTGATTAGGAAGATTAGGGATATGCCAAGATATCTCTTGTGGACTATGTGGGGAGGCTCTGGAAAACACAAACGACTTGTTTTTTCAGTGTAGATTCTCCAAAACTTGCTTGGAAGATACATTGAAGTGGTTAGGGATCTAGATGACGAACTATGATATGCACAACATGTGGAGGAATATGGCACGGAAAGTCAAAGGGAAAATTAGCAGATCGTTTGTCTGGGCAATCTTGGCAGCAACAATATATCATATATGGAGTTTGTCGGACAAGGGCTATTATCCCTCAAAAAATTCGGTTGGCAAGTACTATTGTTGCTGCAAAAAGTTTTCGGTCAAGTGCCACTTGCCCTAAAGAATTTGGGTTGGCAAGTAATATTGTTACTGCAAAATATTTTCGGACAAGTGTCACTTTCCCTGAGAAATTTTGGTTGGCAAGTACTATTGTTAGTGCAAAAATGTTTTTGGACAAGTGTCATTTTCCCTTAAGAATTTTGGTTGGAAAGTACTATTGTCCGTGCAAAATGTTTTTGGACTAGTGTCACTCGCCCTTATGAATTTTGGTTGGCAAGTACTATTGTTAGGGCAAAAATATTTTTGGACAAGTGTCATTTTCCCTTAAAAATTTTGGTTGGCAAGTACTATTGTCAGTGCAAAAATATTTTTGGACAAGTGTCATTTTCCCTTAAGAATTTTGGTTGGCAAGTACTATTGTCCGTGCAAAATGTTTTTGGACAAGTGGCACTTGCCCTTATGAATTTCGGTTGGCAAGTACTATTGTTGCTACAAAAGGCTTTTGGGCAAGTGAGGAATTTTGGCTGGCAAGTGCTACTAGCACTTGAGAATTTTAGTGGGCAAGCGCTAGTAGCACTTGACAATTTCACTTGGCAAGTGAAGAGTTTATGTGTACAACTTATGAATTATTTCGACGAGTTGTTTCCACCAGAGACAAGAATTGAGAAGATCAATTACTGGTTTTACATAGCTTTACCCTATCTCATAATCATGGTATTTCTAGCTATCTTCATATATTGTTGCTACTACCATGGCAGAGTATTGCTTAATATAGTGGATGATCTCAAAACAATGTGTGTTAGACTGTTTAACAATGTGAAACATCTCAGCAAAGACATGATGAAAGCTCCAGGCAGAAATATTATAATTCCAAGAGCTAGTTTTGAGATTAATCCTAGATTATATTTCTTTAATCTTCATGATTATCCTGGTGATATGCTTGTCTAGCTATTTAGTAGTACTTAATTAATATTTTAATGATGCTAATTACATGGTCTATCTATGAATATGAATTAACTATATAGATATTGTCTATGAATATGCATCTACAAGAATGTAATTTTATTTATTTTAGTTAGCTTGAAAAAAGAATGTCTTTTATTTTTACAACTTTCCACCTACTCCCTCCATTCCATATTAATTTAAGCTTTGAGCCATTTTTCATTTTTCAAATTAACTTAAGTTTTCAATCTTGAAATTTTTAAAATATTTTTTCAATTTTACCCTTTAAGTTAGTATTGGAATTAGCTATTATAATTAATGTTTAGTTATTTTTTATAATAATTAATAAGGGTAAAAATGGAAAATTATGTTCAATTTATGTCCTAACCTACTTTTCTTAAAGGGTGTGAAACACCTCAAAGCTTAAGTTAATATGGAATGGAGGGAGTAATATGTTAAGACCATAATATTATATTAGAATATTTTGATATATTTAAAAAATAAATCAAAACAAAGGAATTAAGTACGACAATTTTAATCAGCAAACAGTTTTGTAAAAGAAATAATATATTTCTTGATCTTTAATTAAGCAAGAAAAGTTCCAAAGAAAGATACATGTTTTCCAAGAGATAGAGAGAGAGCACTATATGGGTACTTTGAGTTTTCCCAATGAATTAATTAATTTCCAAGAAAAAGTAAACATAATTAGGTAACTTAATTATGAAGAATCATTATGCCGTCTAGTGTCACTTAAGTTGTTAGTTCCAATTTAGTTGTCACCATTTTAGATTTTATGTCCTTGAAGTCAAAATTTATTAAATGAACATGAGTTATTTTATTTTAATTTATTTATTTGATTAATGAACATGAAATAATTACTTAGTTTACTATGATGGTCAAATGCATACTTTCAAAGTTAATAAATATCAACAATAAACTAGGAAGAATAATGTCACTTATATATTGATTTTGTGAAATGATAAGTATTAATGAACATTTATTTTTAAGTAAGAACAATCTATCTATATATAAAAGGAGAAGAAAAATGACACATGTCATTACCACAATTTTTTAGAATTTTAAATTTTAAATCATTTTAAATAATCAGTAATAAATATTTGTTTAAATAAATAAATAACTATTTAAATAATCACTAATTAAATGTGAATTTTTCAAAAAAATAACCAACTCACGAATATTTTTTTTAAAAAAGAAAATGTATATAAATAAAAGACCAAAAAAAAAAGAAAAAGATAAAATCTAATAAATTTCATGTTTATCTAACTTCCCATTTAAATCTGAAAATTTGCTTAAAGGATAATAAAATACGGTTTAATTTAAAACTGAAAAAAAACATATTTGAAAATACGGTTTGTTTCAAATATGTAACCACCTTTTATTTTTGAATTCCTATAATAAAGGCAACCACCTACCCATTTATCCATATGCTTCATTCATTCTATAAATAAATGTCTTCTTTTTTCAGAAAAAATTTATTCATTTTGTTAGTATTATCCTTTACAACAATCATTTTTGAGAGTGAAAAATTCATCTTCAATGCACAGATGTATTGCTTTAAGCAGTGAATTATCATATGCATTACTTTAAAATCAGGTATGAAAAACTATCCAAGATTTTTTTTAATTACATGCCAAAAATGTGGACTTCTATCGACTATCAATATGGTTGATAGTTGTTTCAGTTGATTAATTATTTACAGTTTATTGTTCTTCTTCTAATAAAATAATAGTTTGAAGTAAAAATTGTTGTTTAAAGGAGTATGGGTAGTCGTTGATTATTTATATTAAAATAAATATATTTCTTTATTTATCATGTGAGTTTCTAATATAAAAAATAACATGTACTAATATTATTTTATATTTTGCAGATTTGAGTTTATGTGATCCCCGCAACATGAAAATGTTAAGTTGAAAGTGGTGTATTTTCTATCTGTACATATTTGCTTTTTAGTACATATATATATATTGCTTTTGTGAGGAAATCCACTATGTCATTTGTTAAATTTACAAGTACTAATTTTTTAGACTTATATTAATTAAAGAAGAAAAAGTTTTAGAATTTATGGAAAAAAAAGTCATTCTAATGATAAAATTGTGCAATTGAATTCACGGTACATAAAATAAAATTAAAAAGAATCAAAATAATATTAAGCAACATATTACCATTTAAAATATATCAATAAAATTGCCATGAGGTACAATGTTTTGTATTTGCAATGGTAAAACTGAAGGAAGAAGTCATCAACATTCTTGCTAAGAGTAGGCAAACCTGATGTTCACTTCATATTACTTTCAAATTTACATTTTAAGAGATTGTGCTATCGTATTTTTCATGTAGGAAACTTATTTTGCTTTCCTAACTTCCTATCAATTTCTATTAGTTTTTGCCTTATCTTTTACATTTTAGTTTGGAGATGTTACTTGCATTATAGAGAATGATGTTTTATGCTATTATTTGAAAAAATATATATTGGATACAAAAATAAATTGACGAACTATTAAAAAAATATTGCAATTAAGACATAGTATGTGCTAACATATATGCAATCATCTGAGACTTGATAACTAAAGAAGATGATTCACATAATTTTGCCGAAAATGTTTAGTAAGTTCTATTTCTTAACTTATTTCATATTTATTAATGATTATCTTTATTATGCACTATGAAGAAATGACTTAAAATAGTGTGATTTTTTTTTCCAGATTGAAGGATTGCATAGCCTATTGAGGATTGAAGGGTTGCATAGCCTGTGACAAGAAATTTCTTCTTCTTTTTTAAAATTTAATAACTCAAATTAATTATTTATTATAATTGAATTTAAAAAATAATAATTCCACTTTAGCCAAAATAATAAATTAAATGATCTTAAAATAATAATTTATTTTAATAATAAATTATTATTTTAATAATATTAATAATTCCTCTTTAAAAAAGTAATAAATTACTCTTTTATTTTTTTAAATTTAAAATGATTTTGAAGCAGCTTTCACAATTAAACGATAAAATTAATAATTATAATTAGGGATAAGGAGATAATAGACAAAATAGCTACAATGACTGTCTTTTTTTTAAAAGAGCAGTTTTATAGTTTTTTTAAAACTAAATTTCAGATTGTTTAGAAACACGTTATTATATATCTCTTTTATTGAGACAATTATGGCAAAATGGTAGTTTTTTTTTCTTTTTGATATATTTTTATGACCATCTATTTTAAAATATTTAAAAATCTATTATTTTTTATAATTAAATGAAATAATTAAAGCAAAAAAGATGATATCTTTTATTATTTTTAAATGTCACATTTTCTTTTAGTTATATACAATTTTAAAATTATTTTAGACTTAATAGTGGGTTTTTCAAATTAGTAATAGTTTTAAATTTTAAATTTTTAATGCTATTTTGAATAAAATAATAATAG
>JAJOOR010037237.1:0-14199 GCA_036250505.1 Solanum acaule | reverse complement strand
TCAGCTGTCTCTAAACTTCCGCGCCTGAACACCTTTCCTGCAAAACATGATAAAACACATAAAAACCAATATAAAAAGGCCCTAGACACACACAACTTGTAAGTGAAATGTATTAGAAATACCGTAAACTCACGGTATATCATGCGGCCCTTAGTTCGAGCAACGGACAGTCAAAACTTCCGATGACAAGGCTCTGATATCATGAAAAGTAACAAATAATGGAGGAATTTTCCATGTCTATTACTCAATATAATCATTTTCTTAAATGCACGAGGAGAGGATTCTAACTAAGGTAAACTAATCCAACAAATCCGTACAAATTTGTTACCTAGATAAATTGTGTAACACAAAAAAATGTGTGGAAGGAATTTCCGTGCAAGTTTGGGGGATAAAGTATGTATTAAGCCAACTGTTTTTATCCCATCATAGGTGCCCTACCAGAAGTTACTTTGAAGTCTGTACAACTTATTACTTACACGTGCTGGTGTAATAAGTTGGAATACTGACAGTTTGCTCTTGATGAAAACATTCTTCCCTCGTTGAACACTTTCTTTTGTCACCCTGTCAGTCTCTTCCCCACCATTTCAAGTTTCAGGTTCCAAACTATGAGATCCCTATTTAATGCTCCTGGATGTAGCCTAGATTGGCTGTTTTGGTCATATAGCTTAAGGACTATCCATAGCTGATCTAAAGGACATTTAGTGTGATGTTTTAAGCTTTGAGGTCAGGTATGCCCAAAATTTTTGATAAACATGTTTGATTTACTGATAATGGTGGAAGAAGAAAATTTAACTGTTATATTGTTATATTGTTTTTATTTCATTTGAATGCTCTATTTTTTTCATTCTCTTTTTTAGCCGTATCTCTTTTCATAATATCTTCTGTTTTCTTAAACTGGACCAATTTGTACTTATAGACTTGCTACATCTATTTAGAAACCAACACCTGGAGGCAGAGGATGTTAATTATTTCTTCTCCTTTCTGAAATTTGTTTTGCACTCTAACTCAATCATGTGATTTCTTCACTTTAAACAAGATACATGTAGAGGACTAGTGCAACTGCAATCTTAACTGGCTATTTGTAATAAATTATCATTTTTCTTGTATTCACAGAAAAACTACCTTGATGTGTACCGATTTGAATCATGGGGAGGTTCAGTGATCCCCACATACAGTTTCGGCCAACAGGTTGGTTTGTGCTCTTTGTTTCTATCCAAAAACCAATTTATTATTCTATTTATGACATTGCAATTAAGCAATGGTGAGGCAAAACATGCACTTTTTGGTGAGTTCCTCTGAAGTATTTTGATTATCATCTTCCCTATGACAAGCTTTATTGTTTCAAGCCATTTCTAAGTAAATTCTATAAAACTTCTATTTTATACCTGCAAATTAAAGAATGAATCTTTTTGTCAAAAATTAAAGAATGAACCTATTGCCTGTGGGGTTGACAGCTGAATTGACATGTAATCTTGATGTGCCCTTTTGTATTCAGACTTGATTCACGATTCTCTTAAGAAGTATGAGTTCTCTTGCACTTTTCTTTCCTTTATTACTCCTGGCAGTGGTAGGTGGCTAGATTCTTTTTTTTTGATGACTGTGGTGTCCGGGCCAACTTTCGTGCACCTCGACTAATTCCACGGGATACCTGCCACTTGCCACCTCCCACCACTAACACATACTTGGTAACTCTGTCCACCAAGGCTAGGATAGATGGGAAGTGTCACCTAGTGTTTTTGGTCTCCACTGAGTTTTGAACCTGAGACCTCAAGGTTCTCAACCACCAGGCCACACCCTTGGGTACGGTAGGTGACTAGATTTGACAAAATTGCCTAAAACATTTCCTTCCTTTCTAGCCCCCCCTCCCCCCCTCTTGATCACCATCTCGTCCCTTCTTTTTCTCCAAGGGTGTCAGTAGCAATGAAAGTGGGGCTGTTATGAAGGCTGGTTTGGAAGCCACTAAAACTGGGAAAGCTTATCCAGAATAAGAGTGTTCTCTCCAGCTACTGTCAGTCTTTTGTTCTGGTTACATCTTTTCAGGGATTTCGATGTTCCCCTCTCAAAAAAATTTAGGAAAATTTGAACATCAGTCCTCCTTTATGAATGCATATGCAGTTTATCTCCTAGCTGCCTCATTGTGAAACTGCTCATCTAGTTTATGCACCAAAACTAAATTTGATATCATTACCTTTATGATCGAGCAGTTAGTGTTGGTGTTGACTGAGCAGATTGGTGGGCTGTTAGTTGAATCTGCCAGGACTTGAACAGGGGAGGGTTCAATAAATCATTAGATTCAGTGGCTAGTGCTCAACTTTGAGTTGACTGAGGTTGGTCGCTGAAGTTGGAGTGCGTACAAGAGGCCAAAAGGTAGCTCAAGGGGGATAGATAGATGATACTTGATAGAGAGGGGGATGATGGGGGAATAAGATGAAAGTGGAGGCAGTGGTGGGATTAGCGAGGGGCCTGTCAGTAGTTTCTTTTTCGATGTTTAGTGATTTTGTTGGCAAAACAGGGTATGACCCGGTACAAAATAATTATACAAGAGTATGCATCACCTATAGGGGGAGAGGGGTTCCCACAATGTCCATCGAATTGTCTAAACAAGTAGATTACATGTGCTTGAGGAAGAGTAAAAGATAATACAATCTGCCTCTCCTGCTGGAGCTTTGCTGTTTCTTTTTATTTTGGGAGTTTTTCTTTTAATTCCCATCTTACCACTCAAAAGTCAATTACATCATGTGCATGCTAGTGATGATAAAATTTCTCTTCATCTTACTTTAATTTGAGTGAGGAACCATTTAAGGTTATGGTGGGATATCTTTAGTTAGTTTGGCGTATCTTGGGTGTTGCCAAGTTCAGTGGAAGAGTTGTTATTCAGCTGGAAGAGTGGAGCTAGGAGAAGAAGGCACAAGGCTTGGAATGTTAACCCCCTTGCTTTGATGTGGATCATTTGGAAAGAGAGAAATAGGAGAGCTGTTGAAGGGGTGGAGACAAGCTTTTCTCAATTAAGGAGTGGTCTTCGATCCCTTATTTTCTTTTGGTGCACCCATGTTGTTCCTAATTATATAGAGGATTGACTGACTTTTGGAGAAAACTTTATTTTGTAGGTTTCTTCTTTTTGGTATACCTCTTATATATGGCCAAGATGACCTTGTATTATCAATGAAATCTTTTACTTTATCCAAATACAATAAAATGCAGCAACAGTTTGAAGACTTATGCTAAATTTTCAGCTTTAGCTGAGCCAAGGAACTAGTTCTGTTTATTACAAGATCAGGTTCACAGTTGGCATAGAATCTATGAAATTCGGCATATATGCTGACAATCCATTTCTGCCTGCATATTGTAATTCTTGATATTTCTTGATGAAATGGTCCATATTTGCAAATACAACCTTCCATGTTGAGAGATCATATTGGAAATTCTTTCCACTTACATCAGATAATTTACATGCATTCAAACAAAGCTTATGTAAAGAAATGAGTTATTCAGTTATATAGATTGTCTTCTGTTTTCTTGCTGCAAGATGCTTGAACACATGTACCTGTTTGCTGTTGTAAAGTGCAGTTTACACCAACAACTTTGACCCTTGATTCAGGAGTTACAAGACCTCCTCCCCTTTTAAGTGAGGCCGATCTATTGGGTTGTATGGACAAGGTATGGATTCTGTGATGCTAGTTTGTTTTTTCAGAACAGTGTTAACCATGTTTTATGATAAACAGTGTGTTTTCATGTGCCTGACATTCAGTATTAATAGGTTTTCCCAGAAAATGATCACATGGATTTTCATCTATTTCCTTATTGTTTTTTCTAATAGGCTGGCATTGGAACAGATGCAACAATGCACGATCATATAAAGAAACTACTTGATCGATTTTATGCAATTAAGGACTCGAACACTCGATTCTCACCAACTAAACTAGTAATATCTTTACTCAACTATATTATTTATTATCTTATGCGTATTTCTTTTTTTTTTTCTTTATCGCTTCTCTGTCTTCTTCCATTTTCTTTTCTCACTTGTGTATATATTGCTTTGATTAGAAATAAGTAAATTTTGTATAACCAAAGTAATATTTACTTTGGATAGTGAATACATTAAATAGGGAAAATTCATGTTTCCCCTTCAATCTTTTCTTGAAGTACTTTGTTCTTCCTTTTATGAGAGCTTGTATAGAAGTATCAGTTAGTGGAAGTAGATAACATTTTAGTGTCTATAGAAAGAGAGGGAGTGTCAAATTAAGATATTTATCTTTCTCATTCAGCAGCAATCATGTATTCAGTGCATGTCCCGGTTTTCATACTTCCTACTTTTACTGGTAATAAATGTGTCTTGTGGACACTCCTCCCTTAAATTTCTCTGGTAAAGAAATGATCAACCTTTTACTGGTTTTGTATTAGAGGTTTGAATTACATGCTGCAGGTCCCTTTTCGGTTCAATATGGCATACACCGGCATTATTCTTTGCCCGAATGAATTAGTGAATATCATGCAATACAAAGCATAACTGGAGTTTCACAAACTATAATCATGCACTTGTCACTATCCATGTTTTATTAGTAAACATTTTATTGGAAGTTCCTTTTATATATATATATATATATTTATGATAACCGTAAAGGCCAGCCACCTTGACTTATTCCATGGGATACCTCTCACAAGCATAGGTACCGAGTAACTCTGTTCTCGAAAGCTTGTACTAATCAACAGTTAGTCCGGACCACAAAATACTTTTTCCCTCTACCAGCAGACTTGTTTCCATTCTCGGTAATTCACCACTACCCACTAGATCTTCTTCTTGGTCTCTGCCTACATCTTATAATTTTCCGGAAGCCTCATTTGTGAATATCAAACTGCAGAACTTCCCAAAAAACTCATCTCAGAACACGGTCTAATGTTTTCTCCCCTGGTTTCTTTATTGGGAGGTGAAATGCTAGAGAGATGAAGACAACATTTGTCATTAAGAAGATTTATGATTTCTTTGATTCTGACTGTTACATTACATCACGTGTAAGTGTAACAAGAAATTCCTCTAGAGTTTGTTTCTCTTTTGACATGTGTTGCTGTTGCTTCTGTATCTGTAGGATATCAATGGTTTCAGTTTTGTTCTCTGTCACATTAGGACCAGTAGTGGACCCAAGATTTTGGTCAAGCAGAATCAATTAGGCAACGTAATATTAATAACATGATGGTCGACAATAAGGATTATTGTGTATGACAAAGTGAATTTTGTATGTTTATCTTGTTTCTTTTTCCAATAATGCCCATGAAAACTTTTATTTGAATATATGTATATAGAGGGATAGTCAACTATAAGACTTAAGTCTTCAGTTTTAACTTTTATGTTTTATTCTTTAATTATTAAATAACAGTAACAATTCAGTAATTCTGAAACACCATAAAGATTAAATAAAATAAAATACTAATTTACTAATACAATAAATAAATAAAAATATAGAACCACACCCACGGGTGGCCTAGTGGTCAATGAAGTGATTGAGAACACTGAGGTCTCAGGTTCAAAACTCAGCGAGACAAAAAACACTAGGTGATTCTTCTCTTCTGTCCTAACCTTGGTGGACAGAGTTACTTGGGTACCTGTTGCTAGTGGGAGGTGACATGTCTCCCGTGGAATTAGTCGAGGTGCGCGAAAGCTAGCCGGGACACCACGGTCATAAAAAAAAAATATAAAAAAATATAGAACTAACCTCACGTTCATGTATCCCAAAAAATAGAAAAGATAACTTTATAACATATAAAGGTATTATAATACATAAAATAAACAGTAAATACACAAGTTTACACATGCAAGTTAACTTTCAAAGTTATTGTTTACAAACAATAAATAATGTAGTGTAAATTGTAATAAGATGTGACAAATAATAAACTGGGAAATTGTGAGACGACAATTTTAACACATTATTAGTTGAACTAATTTAACATAAAAAAGATAAAAGAAATGAAGCTAATAAACTAAACCCGTATGCTGTGGTACTCCCTTGCACAGTATTGTTCTAACGTAGTACTAACATACCCGTGACTGAAAAATATCAAAATGCATCGTGACTGTGCACAACTAGGCTCGAACCTATGTGCTCACTGATGAAATGACTCTGCTTGGCCACTTAGCCAACCTTCATTGATGTGTCAAGCGGATTCATTTAGTATTAGATATTCGTTTCAAGTATAATGTACTCATGTAAGTAGCAAAATTTTTCAGCGAAGCGGATTTAGTTGAACTCTCTTATTACAATGTGGGTCGGCCCCTCATTGAGACTGGTTTCCAAAATTGGCAAAATTACAGGAAATAGGCCTGGATGGATGGAAAACAATTTATCTGGTTTGACTTGCTCAATGTCTTAAGCTGCTGATATGATGCAGGGATATGGCATTTTTTTCCTTCTAATTTTTCAAATAAACCAATGACATAATGTGAAGCAACTTGTTCAACACTGGTACTTATTACGGATAATAATGGAAGAAAACCTTTTTCCTTATTAGCAAACATAGTCTCTTTCCTTGTCCTTTTTGAGAAAATAAGTTGGTATTTTTGAGCTTTCAATATGCTTGTAAGCTGCCTACTGCTGTTATAGCCTGGGTTTGCTCTCTTCTCTGCTACTGTATGCAGTTCTCTTTGCATCTTCTTCACATTTCTGAATTAATCTCTTAATAAGGAGTTTTCTTAAATCCAGGGGGAAGCACTAGTAATGGGATATGATGATATGGGGTGAGTACTCAGATCTAACTTGTTTTTCTTGTACTCTTATCTCGATTTCATCTTTGAGCTGTCTTTCTTATTCTTTTCTGATGATTATGCAGTTAATAACATATTAAACCGTGTTTCTTTGAAGAGGGGGGGGGGGGGGGTTGCACCTGGAAAGTTTAATCTTCCAGGCTTTCTATTGTGTTCTACATAAAACCATCTTTTTCCTCACTAGTCGGATGAACAACTACAGGGTAATGTTTGTAGCTAATTGACACGGTATTCTATTTCGGAAGTTGTCTTCCTAGGATTAGGTTGTGTGTCATTACTGGCATGCATTTGCAATTATTTTTCCTAAGATTACCTTGTATGTTTCAAAATCAAATGCTGCATAAACATGGTTAGAAACCTTATGTACTGTGCAAGTGAAATTGTTGCCAACTAGCATTCCTTTCATATGGTTCATATATAGTCTCTGGCTTTCTCAGAATCAATGATGGCTTACACTTACTCAAAGTGTCAAAACTTAGTGCTCGACATTATAGTTAAATTTCCAAAATAGTTAAGGTAAAACTGAGTAGCTGTTCTAGTTGAGTATAGCAGTTCTATGCTTGATATCAGATTCATCTGCTGAAATTTCTCTTGCTCAGATCATTTCACTGAGATTCAAAAAGTATATTGCTCAAACAACCTAATACTTTTTGGTGAATCATTTTCTTTTTAAGTAGACCAATTGTTATCATGGAAAACATTTGTTCTAAAGTCAATGTGGAATTCAGCTTTAGTGAGTAACCAAGGCATCCTTTTTGGATAGAGGGAGTACCTCTTGAAGTACACAAATATATGCAGAGCTCAAGATATAGATGCCCATTCTGGTAGCAATTAATTGGGATAGCTTGAGTAGTGGAACTGTTTGATCTGATAGATTAAGAACATCTTTTTGGCAAAGGAAGAAGTGACAGCAAATAATGCCCTTCCCTATAAAACATCAAAGATTATGTTACTTATATTTTTCAATTCCCCTCGAACTTCCTGAGGAACAACGGTTGGAATTGGTGTAGCCTGTAGGCAGTTTCTTTGCAGCTAGCTACTGAGTACGTGAAAAATGATGTCAACCCTCCAGTCTCCAAGAAATTAAGATTTAGTTGCAGTGCAGTTGCGGTATGTTAATGCAGATTGTAGTTCATTGGAATTCGGATGTAGGTTAGAAGTCGAGGCAGACATTGGTAGTAGTGCATGTCACTCTAAAAGGGTCTTCCAGTTGAGTAGGGTGTTCTCTCTTTCCTACCCCAAATTCTTCTTGTCTGAGCTAGATAACGACTTTGTAAGCTATCTTAAGGTTACATTCATCAGGCTCTTGAGTTGGAACCACATCATTAGAAGTGTTAATAGACCCTCAAATGAATTGATATATGATCTGGTGAGCTCTTTAAGGCTTTCAACTTTCTTTCCAACTTGAATAGAAACAGTGTTCTGCAGACTTCAGAATTGATGGTCAAACATCATTGAAAGAAAGCAAAGACAAAAGATTTCACTAGCTCCATGTCGCATGTTGTGCTAAAGCTATTTGGCATTGTTTTCTTAGCCCAATATTACTTGATAAGAATCACTGTGTTCCCATGTACAATGAGGCAGGAAGAACTACAGAGTACAGCTTCCAACTTCTGGCCCTAAGATTTTCCCTTCAACTTCTCTGATCTATAAAGAATAAAGAGCACGGTGACTTTAAGCCTTGGTGTCAGAGGAATCAGAGAGCTTTCTAGAAAACCATTTTTTCGACTGTTAAAACCTAACACATTGTTGTACAAGGTATTTAATAATCATATTTCTTTTCAAAGTTGTTATCTGAACTAAACAAATTTATGGTTCATTTTCCACTATATTAACTTTAGGTGATTAACATTTGTTCATGTTGTCTTCACATTTTTCTTCTAAGCTTGATTGTGTTGTTGCAATGCACTAACATTTATATTATTACATTAAATACTGGCTTGCAATACGTAGGTAACTTACCTTTTTGTTCTTTTCTTTTTCTATTACAGTTATGAACTATGGAAACCATATCTCCGGGCTATGATGGAATGTGATATGAAAGCCGTTAGCATAGGAACCAAGAGAAAGGCTGAGGTTCTAGAAACTTGCTTGCAGCAGATGAAAGCTTGCTTTTCAGATGTAAGTCAATAAAAAAAATCAGAAAATACAGATGCTTTTCAAATTTTTTTTATCTTCTCAGATAAAAAAGAGGAGCCTGAACTGTCATCTACTTCACCATATTCACTGCATATTTCATATATTAAAGAAATTACTAGTTTTCTAACTTGCCATTAAATTGGCCCCACATGCTATCTCTGTAGTTTGATTATGTATGTCCACTTCGTTAGCTCAAACTGTTATAGAAGGGAGAGTTCTGTTGACAACCATGGCCCCTAACCTAGTTGCATATTGTTTCTCCTTAAGGCATGTGAGATACCTATTCCCAATATCAGCTCCAAGATCAAATCGAACAGTGACCTCACCTGCTTTCCAATGATTAAGATGTTAGAAACGGTGATCATTCTGTTTCTTAGAATCTTCAGCATCTCCTGCTGGTGGTCCTACAAAAAGAATTTTGGGATAAGACAAAAGTGTGTAAATCGTAACATAATTATAGCTAGACTTTGTTGGAAATGGGCTTCACTACATTTTTGTTCAGGTGACAAAGGTATGGCTATGCTAAGATAATAATCAGAATGAGACACACTGCTTCTCTGTACCATTAGGTTCGAGGCACTTCGTTACTTTTTATGTATCGGAAAAACTTTTTGCAGGCCAGAACAAACAAAGGAAAGCTCCTTGAAGCCATGGCTATCTTCTTTGAAAGGTATGTCTTTTGCTTGCTTTGCTTATGCTCATTCCTTTGATTGCCTGAAAAAATTGTGGCTCTGCAGATCAAACAGATCCAGCGGTGGCGAGCAACAAGCAGTTGGAGATGTTGTTCGGAGATGTGGACTTTGTCTAGCGTCAGATATGGTGCTCAGACAAAAGCCGGTAATAGCTTATCTGTTGCATGAAATCATCTATTGGCTAGATTGGGGTATATGAGACAGTTGCATGCTTAAGGATGTGTTATGTCTGATTTGCACTTCTATAGTCAGCTGCTTCTTATTTTCTAATTAGATTTTTCCTACCTTATGCACATTTTCTGATAAAATTTTCATTTAATGCAGGATGGGAACTTCATGGTTGGTTGTTTGGGTTACCCACAAGTAGGTGCTTTTCCTGTAATTCTGTTCAATAGCTATCGTAGAAATCTTGCACAACTGTTTCTAGGGAGCCTGTAATTCCTGAATAGATAAGACCTGCAAATATAGATTGTCATAATTCATTGTTGAACCAAATTTTATTTACACAACAATTCAGTAGCTGCTTTCAGTCTAGCTGGTTCTCTGCCAAACTTACCTTCTCTTGCAATTCTTGCAAGGCAATCAATCTGAGTTCTATTAGTACCACTTTCTTTGTCAGCATCACGACCTTTGACTACCTCTCCAGTTCCTTAACCAGCTTCTCCAGTTACATCAGCTCCTCCAAAATCACTAGCTCTACGATCTCCTCCAACTTCACCTCTCGTAACTTATCATCATTGCAAGATCTCCAGATCAAGTCCTAATGATTCATTCTGCATTGGATCAAGCACCTGTTGTGAACTTTTCTTCTAGTCCTCCAATTGCCCTTCGAAAATGGTATTCACTCCACTCTTTAATCCTAACACAGTTATGTCAGTTGAGTTATTATTGTCTTCTATCACCTTGTTATGGCTGTGTCATTCTTGTCTTCTGTTAGTATCCTTAAGTCTACAGTGAAACCCTCTCTCATCCAAGATGACGACATGCTATGATTGAGAAAATGTCTGCTTTACATTGTATTGCCACATGGGAAATTGTTACTCTATCTCAAGGTAAACTACTGGTGGCTGTTGGTGGGTTTATGCAATGAAAATTTGCCGAGATGGTAAAAGTGATCGACTTAAGGCACGTTGAGTGGCCAAAGGTTGTACTCAATATTTTGGACTTGACTATAGGGATACATTCTCTCCAATGGCTAAAATTGCATCTATCCATCTTTTTCCTTCTATGGTGGTTGTTACGGCCTCTTTACCAATTAAACATCTAGAATGTTTTCTCCATGGTGATCTTGAAGATGAAGTATATAGATGGACCAACCACCAAGTTTTGTTGCTTAGGGGTGTCTTGAGATTTTGTATGCTGGTTATGCCTATCCTTGTATGGTCAAAAGAAGTTAACAAGAGCATGAATTGGTAAGTTAAGTACAATTGCTCAGGAGTTTGGCATGACGCGTAGTGAGGCTAATCATTCTGTGTTCTATCATCATTTTGCTTGAAATTTGTGCATTTATTTTGATGGTTTATGTTGATAACATAGTCATAATATACAGTGATCAAAATGGTATCACTAAGTTGAAGCAACACCTTTTCAACATTTTTATACAAAGGGTCTAGTCATATTACAATATTTTCTAGGCATTGAGGTGGCCCAATTCATACCAGGCATTGTTCTATCACAACGGAAGTATGCTTTTGATATTTTTAGGGAAACAAAGATTGGCCAATTGTAGGTCTGTTGATACTCCCATGAACCCAAATGACAAGTTTCTACTAGGTCAGTTGAATTATCTCACAGTGGCTCGACGTGATATTGCCTTTTCAATAAGCATTATAAGTCTGTTTTCAAGCTCTCCATGTGATACCCATTGAGTTGCCGTTGTCCATATCCTTTGTTATATAGAAACTCGCTATATAAAAGCTGCTCCCGCGAAAGAATTACTTTACAAGGATAGAGCATAGTGTGCCCATACAAATGCAGATTGGGAAGTCACCTTCAGATAGACGCTCCACCTTCAGATATGTTTTGATTACTGTGTTGCTCGGACTTTTCAAAAATGTCATCGGGTGCATGTTGGATCCTTCAAAAGTAGTGCATTATTGGAGGATCCGACACCGGTGCGACAACATTTTTGGAGAGTCCGAGCAACTTATTTGATTAGATGTAACTTGGTGTCTTCAAAGCGTAAGAAGCAAAATGTAGTTGGTAGGTCTAGTGTGGAAGCAGAATACTAAGCCAGGGTGGTCTAGTTAGAGAAGGGTATTCTCTGTGGCATTGTCACAAAGTTCATAAAGTCAAATGGTCAACTTGCAAATCTATTTACCAAATCTCTTGCCAGTCCCCGAGTTAGTTACATATATACAACTAATTTGAGGGGGGCTGTGATATAACAATAAACATATTGTAGAATCAGTATGAATCAATTAAAGATTCTTTTAGAACCTTGACATCCTCCCATTTTAGAATAGGTATACATCGAACAATTAAGCTAAGCTTTCTCTTGTGTTCCTTATACAATCATGGTTTGTGCGACTTGTATGCACTAGCTTGAAGGGGGAGTGTTGAGAATATTCCATAGATTTTGTAGAATCATGTAGATATGATTAAAGTATGTATATATGGTTTATATTAATTAGAAACAATTAAGGAGGATATTATTTCTTTGAAACTATGTAAACCTTGAAGGCATTTAAACACCCAATAGCTTGAGAGTATGATGAAGCAATCCATTCTCCAATCTTCCTCGATTGTATTACTTCATTTCTCACACCAACCAGGGGCGGATTTATGAAGTATCAAGGGGTGTCACGTGACATTGCTTCGTCGGAAAAATGTACTAAATATGTTTATACAATGAAAAAGGAAAAACTGGTATAAAGGATATATAATTCTGCTGACACTTCTTAAACCAAAAATGGTGTTTAGCTCAATTGGTTTGGTGCTGCTATTCCATAGCTTAGGTTGTCTTCAAACCTAGACAGATAATTTGTGAAATCCACTAAATAAAAGTGATCGTTTGGCTTTGCATAGAAAAAAAATAGTACTATTATTTTTAATGTAGTTATTTGAATATATTTTAAAAAAAGAAAATTAATCGAGAAAAGTGATACTCCCTCTGTCCCAATTTATGTGACTTGCTTTCTTTTTTAGTCAGTCCCAAAAAGAATGACACATTTCTATATAAAGTAGCAATTTAACTATAAAATGTCTATTTTACCCTTAATGAAATTATTTACAGCCACACAAATTTCTATCATTCATTTTGGACCACAAGTTTTAAAAGTCTTCCTTTCTTTCTTAAACTCCATGCCGAGTCAAACTACCTCACATAAAATGGAACGGAGGGAGTAATATTTTTAAATTTTATTTTTTTAGAAAAGGTATAGTTCAATAAGTGTATTGTGTTTTATTTATATTTTATTCCTTTTTTAATATGATATTACATTATTTTATTTATTGTTTCTCATTTTAAAAGGTGACACTGCTGACGAAAAATCCTGCGTACGCCACTGAAACCAACCAACCATTTGTATCTCTTAGGATCACTAAGAGGTTCCCCTTGCCCTAGGATAAGCTTAGCATTTAGATCCATGGGAGTATCAATGGGTCTACAATCTTGTCATTCATGTCCCTTTTAGAATGTTTAGCACGTACTTACGTTGTGAGATGAAAATTCCTTATTTGGACTAAGCGACTTCAATGCCTATGAAATACTTCAATCTGCCTAGATCCTTAGTTTGGAAGTGTTGTAATTTAGTTATATCATCCTGATCATTGCCTGTGATAACTGTAACATCAACATATACATCCTAATAAATGCACAGATTTACAGCAGTATGTAAATAAAATATGACATGATTAGCCTCATCATTCCAAACTCTTGAATAATTGTGTTGAATTTGCCAAACCATGCTCGATGACTATTTCAAACCGTATATAGACCAACATAACCGGCACACCCCCCTCGAGCAACTTAATCATAAGATTGCTCCATCATATATGCTTCATCCTCAGGATCACCATAATCAAGTCTAAAGATTTGCTTATAACCCTTGACAACCAAACATGCCTTTAGTCAGATCAATCTGCCATCAGGGCCAACCTTTATCGTGTATGCATACTGAAAATTGACTGTTGATTTCTAGGTGTCAAAGAAACAAGCTCCCAAGTACCTTATAAAAAAAAAGAAGCTCCCAAGTACCATTAGAGTGTAAAATAGCCATCTCATCAATCATACTTGTCGTCTTCCTGGATGGGACAGAGCTTCATCTATAGTCTTAGGAATAAAAATATATGGAAGTGATCAGTTACCCTTATCTCAAAAAAAATAAATAGATGGAAGTGATGACACATAGGCATAGTAAGATAATAACAAGCGATGATAACTCAGATAGGTATTGTGAGAAATATAGGAAAATAATATTATTGAATTGTTGTTGTGTCTACATTATTACATTGAGACCCTATTTATAGACCCTAGAATACAATCCTTTACCAAGTAGGATACTATTTAGTATTCCTATTTCTATTCCTATTCCTATTCTAATAGGATTGTATAAACCTATTCATATTCTAACACTCCCCCTCAAGCTAGTGCATACAATTCATGTACCTAGC
>JAJOOR010037236.1:0-10166 GCA_036250505.1 Solanum acaule | reverse complement strand
TCTTTGAATCACTTTTGAAAATCTTTGATAGAACTCCTTGAATGAGAGGTTATTCAAGAATCAAGAGTCACCATACCTTAATTATTGAAGACCCATGACATTGAAGAAGAAATCAGTTGAAAACCCATCTTCTAGCTTGAGCTTCATCAAGGTCTTCAATGGAGTTTTTGAGAGAATCTATTTTGAGAGGGAAGGGTCAATTTGAAGAATGGGGTCTAATTTTAGGTTTTGGGGTTCTAACCAACTTAAAATACCCTAAAATAGGTAGAATAACTGTTTATAATAATTCCCCAAAGTACCCAAAGTACCCCTCACTTAGTTGGACCTTTTAAACAAGTCAAACTTGAGTTTTATTTTCGCAGATTTCGTCGGGAAACAAGTTCACGACGCGGACCAAACTTTTGGCCCTTGGTGGAGCTAGTCCACGACGCGGACATGCTCCCTCCAAGCACAACTTCAAGCTGCCTTGGCAGCTTGCTTGGCCAAGGTTGGGGTCCTCCTCGGGGACCCTTAGGGTGGCCCCCGGGGTGTCGTATCCGAACGTTTTGACCCTAAAAACATTTATTAAGACACTAAGGTCACCTCCACTGATTTTAGACTCCAAACAACACATAAAAACATGAACAACATACTAGAACTCACCAACACGTAAAAGACTAGTTTCCGAACGTCTTGGTCGTCCCTTGACGTTTGACCTCCAAACTCTTTAAAGCTGACTAAAAAGGCTATTCTTCATTATTTTGTCAAGTTATAATGCATAAAACTCATGTGAGGCTCTACTTTATCCTACTTCATTTTGAGGGTCGTTACAATAGTAGGTTCCTCCTCATTAGCACAGTCTACAGGGCGTGAACCCCAAACTTCAGCAAGTAGAGGTAGAGGGTGGAGGCAGAGAGGGAGCATCTAGTTCTGGTAGTGGCTAGAACCGTACATATTCACTAGCTGGCCGACAGGACTCAGAGTCATCACCAGATGTTGTGACAAGTGCATTAATTGTTTGCTCCCACTGTGTTTATTCATTGATAGATCCTGGATCTACTCTGTCTTATGTTACTCCATTTATTGCGGGGAAGTTATGTATAGTAGAAGAGTCATTAGATCGACCCTTTATTGTATCTACACTAGTTGGTAAGTCTATTATTGGCAGGAGAGTCTATCAAGGTTGCACGGTAGAAATTATCGACCGTCAGACCTTTGTAGACCTCGTAGAGTTAGAGATGGTCAATTTCAACGTCATTATGGGTATGGACTAGCGTCTTTTTATGCTAATGTTGAGTGTCAGACAAAGATTGTTAGATTCCACTTTCCAGGAGAGGCAGTTTGGGAATGGAAAGGCGATACAACAACGCCGAAAGGTAGGTTTATTTCCTATCTTAAGGTGAGAAGGATGATTACTAAGGGTTGTATTTATCACCTTATTCGCGTTCATGATATTGTCATGACCCAAGGCTTGCCCCTAGATGCGACACGGCGTACTCGACCCCGAAGGGGTCTAATACAAGCCTCATAGCATTTCATTGCATTTGACATAGAAATAGTGCAGAATTAAAAACTTATTTAAATCCAAACAATCCAAAATACTCATTAAAAATCTTTTGAAAGACACAGCGGAAGTCTAAGTCTCACATGGCCATCTAAACAATGACATGAAAACTAAAGTAAGGTCACAACCCTTTACAATCGAAAAGACTAAAATTGTTTATTACATGAAATAAAATAAACTTCTAAACACTTGTCCTTGATCTATGAGGACATACCACTTGATCTTGGAAGAATAGCAATCCAAGCACTTCAATTTAGATAGAAGCAATCACTTGCTGGAACCTACACTTGTAGTAAAAACATAGAAGACGACTAGGTTAGCACAATTAAGTACTAAGTATGATAGCCATGCAAAAACATGCTTAAAACGGACATTTTATTTGAAAGTCATGCTAGTATGCCATTTTGATAAAACTTCATGAACATAAGCATAAGAGACATAATATTCAAACATAACCAACATGCAATTCATTTATCAACATTAGAGACACAATCAACATTTAAGCCATTACCTTCACATTAAACCTTCACCTCAAGTAACCCTCATGTTATACCTTGTGCAATGTATGGATAACGTCCCATACCACCATCCACACCAAGGTACCACGTTAAGGTCACCAAAAGTGAACTTACCATTCAACCTTTCCATCTTCAACAATACTCACTCATAAGAGCTAAACATTACACAAGTCATATCATTAAAAGGACCATCACCTAAGACAACTCTAAGTCATACTTGTGCAATGTGCAAGTAGCATCCCATACTACTACTCACACTAAGTACTCCTTTGAAGTCACCATAAGCAAGGCACATTCAAATACAACAAGTCATGACAAGGAAGTAACTCATAATACAATCCAAGTATAGTATGCATCATTCACATTTAAGCATATAAGAGTCAACATTATTCAATAACATCATTTAGAGGACTTTCATACATTATCCATTAAGACTTAGAGAACTCACTATGACCCTCTCAAAGCCTACTTGTTCAATGCATATATGACATCCCATACTACCACCCACACTTCATAGAACCTCTCAAGAAACCATAATGCACATCTCACATGATGGGAATAGGCATTAACCGACATAGACCATAAGAGCTAAATCATGGAATCCGGTGTCATGTAACCCTACACCGAAGGAAGGTGTTCTACTTGCCTAGGGTAGAACTAGTAAACATCCTATGTAGGCACATTTATGGGATAAGAAAGATGTTCATTGGACTCTAACTTAACATTGGGAGGGTCACCATCTTAGCTATATCCACTCGGTGCCTAGCCTCCATTCCAATAGAGTAGTTCATTCACATTACATTGTTGTACTTCAGAGGACCACCAACATTAGGTCTACCGACCCAAGGTACATTACACATGAAAGGTCACCACCATTAGGTCTACTGATTCAAGGTACATTTAAGGATAGCTCATTGATCTTCCTAGAAAGAGCCACCACCATTAGGTCTACTGTTTCTAGGTTCATCATTTCACACAAGAAAGGGCCACCACCATTAGGTCTACCGTTTCCAGGTTTAACATTCACACAAGGAAGAGCCATCACCATTAGGTCTACCGATCCAAGGTTTAACAACACATTAGTTCCTGGACTCCTTATGAAAGGCCACCATACAAGAAACGTATGCCTTAGCCTACCAATTCAATAAACAATAATCACATTTCTTTCATATATACAAGAATATGATGCATAAGCCTACCAATTCAAGATATACTACATTAGATTATAGAGCCCTTCACATTCCATCATCAACATTCATGAGTGTTAATAGAGAAATAGCCTTTCAATAATAACACATTTACATTCTATACATTATCATTATTCTATCATTGGAATCACATACATATGCTTCTCATTATAATCACCCATTAAACATTCATACTTTCCCTTTCAAGGCCATGATCACACTATACATAGTAATTAAACACCTCCACCTTTTAAGTGGATCAATACAATTAGGCAAGGTTAATATCATAATTACAACATTCTATATCCATATAAACATAAACAATTCACATTCCATCATAATCAATCAAATCCCAATCTCAAATCACAACTTAGGAATTTGGGGGAAAACAAGGGTTCTAGGAAGAAATCATCTTAATTCATCTTTAAATCCGCATTTCATTCACAAATCAATGCATTAAAGCCTTTGGAAATCATTTAGAATCGAACCCATGCATAGATTGAAAACTAGAGTTTTAGAGAAAACATTGGAGACTTGAAATCACTTTTGAGATTGGCTCCTTGAAAGATAATAAGTCAAGGATGAAGACCACCATACCTTTTAGAGAATAAATCCATGAAATACCCTTGAAAAACTTGAAGATTTGACCTTGGAAGCTTGAAATCTTCACCTCCAATAGAGGTTTCTAAAGAGAGAACTTTTGGAGGGGAGGGGAGGTTTGATTTGAGTAATGAAATATAAATGAGTGTTTTAATGTTTTAATACTCTTAAAATATCTTAATAAACCTAAAATAACCGTCCATACACTTAAAAGATCATAAAAGGAATTTACCACTTAGCCCTTATTAAGGCCGAACCCAAACCAGAATCACAGGTGTGACTCACGGACCGTGAGTCCACTAACGGATCATGTTGTTGGTCCATGGTCTGGGGCTGCAACTTGGTTCATGGGGGTCTGACCCACGGAGGCCATCCACGGACAGTGGATGGACCTACGGGGCGTGGACCCTTTCCGTGGTTCACCCCATTTTGGCCAACTTCAAGGTTCTTTGGGGTCTTGGGGGTGGTCCTTGGGGAGTCGTACCTTGACGTTTAACCCCTAAACCCCTCAACCATTGCCCGGGACAACATTAAACCACCTCAAACCTCATGACAAACTCACACACTCACTAGTTAGGCTTTAGTTTCACTTATTCGTTTTACGGGTCGTTACAGATATAGATGCAGAACCACCGACTATTCAGTCTATTCTGGTAGTTGATGAATTTTTAGATGTATTTCCAGATGAGCTTCCTGGTATCCCTCCATAACGGGAAATTGATTTTGCTATCGATATGCTACCAAGTACACAACCCATATCTATCCCTCCTTATAGAATGGCTCATGCTGAGCTAAAGAAGTTGAAGGATTAGCTAAAAGACTTGCTGGATAAAGGATTTATCAGGCCTAGTGCTTCACCATGGGGTGTGCCAGTGTTATTCGTGAGGAAGAAAGATGGCTCACTAAGAATGTGTATCGATTATCGACAGCTGAATAAGGCGACTATAAAGAATAAGTATCCCCTTTCAAGGATTGATGACTTGTTTCATCAGTTACAAGGTGCTAAGTGCTTCTCAAAGATTGATTTAATATTAGGGTACCACCAGATACGAGTTCGGGAGAAAGACGTTCCAAAGACAATTTTTAGAACCATATATGGACACTTTGAGTTCTTGGTAATGTCTTTTGGATTAACTAATGCCCGAGCAATGTTCATGGACCTGATGAATAGTATATTCAGGTTGTATCTAGACTTGTTTGTGATTGTATTTATTGATGATATTTTGGTGTATTCACGTTGAAAAGATGAGCATGCAGATCATCCGCGAGAAGTCCTTCAAGTTCTTCGAGACCGAGAACTTTATGCAAAGTTTTCTAAGTGTGAGTTCTGGTTGAACTCTGTAGCTTTCTTAGGCCATATTGTATCACACTACAACATTTTAGGCCTAAAGCCACACTAAATCTGGACAACGCTTATAAAGTGTTGCCTATAATATTTTTGGGTACGCTTTTAAAGTGTAGCCTTAGCTTTTAGCTTTTTGCCACGGTAACATTAGCTACACTTGTAAAACATACTCTTTAGTGGTAAAGGTTACACTTTATACAATATCGTGATATATTTGGCAATGCCTATTTACACATATGACTACACTTTTAAAGTGTGCTATTTTTATAATTTTAAAAACAACACTTTACAAGTGTAGCCTTATAATTTTCCCAAAATTTTAACTAAAATATTGTATTCCCTCCAATATATTTAACTTTCCCCCCAATTTCTAATTTGTCAAAAAAGGAACCCATAAAAGAAAAATTCTATACAAAGAAATACACTCTAAAAAACATTTTACCCCAAATTAAAATAGGAGCTGCTCTTTATCCAAATCAAAAGAGAAGCTAGTTGTTTGCCCAGAACGTTTTTCCCCAAATAAAAATATGAGTTGTTCTCATACTCTAAATCCTATTTCCCTCTCCTTCTCATTTCCATCCATAAATTCTCCATTGTAACCTTATCGAGTTCATTGTTCTGCAAATCTCATCGTCATTGTATATTTCTCTCTTCTTTGATGACATATGATGATTTCCCTAGTCCTTCCTTGCCTTCAATCGGGAAACTGGAAAAACAGCTTCAAGAATTTCAACATCGTTCAGAGGAATTGAGGAATCTACGGGAGCAAATACGAGCTCTGGCACGGGAGATATAATTAGTCACTCTACTCATATATTGCATCCTTATTCTAGTTCATCAGACTCGCTCCGTTGGTATTTGAAAATTATAATTTATATAGTTATATTTTCATTCTATGCATTTTTGAAATGCTAGATGCAATTTTAGATCTAAATAATCTTCACTTTTTCAAAATTTCTATTTCATTATATTATATAAAGATTAAACTCGTTATCCATTTAAATTGGTCAGGTATTCTGGAGTGGTGCTATAAATTGAGTTTTGAAATGTTTGTGATTCATTTTGTTTGCTTTTAGATTATGTGAGCCTATGTATTAGTAAGATGCTTTTAGTTTTAGATAGCATGGACATCAGGAGTAGGTTATGATTAATATATTTATCCAAAAACTTGTACATGTCTTAGGAACCTTATATTTTCACACTGATAGGGTGATGTTGTTGGTGAGATGAGGGCATGAGGCACTTCACATTAGAAGGGGAAAAACAATAGCAGAATGGGTTGGGATTTTGTCTCGATCTTCAAGACTAGTTCTTCTTTCCTCATTCTTTTTTTCATTTGGTCTTTTTGGGGAATACATGCGACATAATTAAATATGCCATTTTCCAATTTAGGGGGGAAGTCTGTTATTTGAACACTTGAACTAAACTAAAAGAAATCTAAACAATTGATTGTTTTCCTTTGATTTCAATATTTTTTATTCATCTGATGCATTTAATCTGATTAAGAGAATCTAAAAATTAAATTGATTCTCAAATACGAATTAGATCAAAATTCTTTTTGGATGCAAACTCTCTTAAAAGGGTGATTTAGAGGTTTCAACTCATGGAGCTGATCGAAAGTTTAAATGAAGAAAATGATAGAGAATTAACTCTATTAGGCATTTGCATTTCATGAATCAATAATATGCAGGCTGTAAGCTCTGTTGTGAAAGGTCACTTGGACATCGGATAACAATTTTACCATTAAGAGTCTATGGAAGAACCATTGTTTATTTTTGTGGATGAGTTCCACATGAAAGATAGTCAATATCCTAATTGTATTATTAAATTTTTGTATTACAGAATAACTAGTTTCAACATGGTTGCTTCCTTGTCGATAAAAAACAATTTAACGTTATATTGGACTTTTCATCTATTTACTTATATGTGTCTACCAATTCTGCAATCCAACAACCATGTAGCATATTGCTTTTCATTGTTATTTTTATTCAATTATTTACATCTTATTGATTTCATGTTCTTTTTCTCTTTTTAGCTCTTGCATCAATTTGTCATTCAGTTCATTGAGTTGGATTGGATTTTTTCGTTAAAAGTTTCTTGAAAGTGTAGGCCACAATATATCTAGTGAGTTGGGATTGAATCATGGTTAGTAAAAATGTAGACTCTAAAAAATGATGCAAACGGGGGAAGTTATCTATCGAGACTAAGATGTGCATGCTGGATCCCCAGGGCATCTCTGATGCGCAGGTTCTTATTTTATTTTTTTAAAATACATAAATTTCTGAAGATATTAGATGATATGTTATCCTAAAACTTGATTGAAGTACCTTGATAAATCTTTTGTTTGTTCCGGTAAACACAACTGTTTAGGAGTACTCTGAATACTTTTCTTACTTCTTATTTTATTCTTCTTTTGCAAGAAAAAAATAAAATTTGCATTGTGTAATATCTTTCGCTCGGATTGATCCACGGGCAATAATTTTTCAGCCTGTAGCTTCTTAATCTTCAATGTCCTGTACCACTTACGTTGTACTACAATTTTTAAATATAAAGGTTGTCCTATGTGGTTTTAGCCAAACTATACTATAAAGTAATGTGAAGTTTGTGTTTTCATTCTACGTCAAAGAACTCAAGCTTACATGTTTTGCAGTTGGTCGTTTAATCTGAATGAATTACGTACTTGCTAACTTATGTGGATTACGTACTTGCTAAATTATATAATCATAGTGTCAGGTTTACTGTTGGATTATTAACCTCACTTGTGTATTACTTTTCAAATTAGATGATTGATTCTCTCTAACATATGGAACAGGGGTCTGACTTGAGAGAGGAAAGTGAAGAGACTCCGACTTTCTAAAGGTATAACGGTACCTGATTCTACAAGTATTTATGATGCTTGCCGCAGGATGGCTGGTTGCAGAGTTGATGTTTTATTGCTGACCGACTCGAATGCATTACTATGTGGTATATTGATGGATAAGGTTAAAACTCAATCCTGCTTTTCACTCAATAGACTCAAGTATAAGTTGATATAGTTGACTTACTCTTCCTTTTTGTATCTGTGTTTCTTTCTTCCTGAAGGATATAACAACCAGAGTTATTGCATGTGAAGTCAATATTCAGGAAACACCTGTTTCAAAGGATATGACAAAACATCATGTTTTTGTGCTTTCAGACACACTTGTTGTAGAAGCATTGCAAAAAATGGTGCTAGGTTGGTGTATTTGAAATAACTGAATGTATTACTTTTTTGCAACTTTATGCTACATCTCACCTGAGTATGGTTGGTTACTTACTCACTATTGAAAAATTTAGACATTTTCTAGTTGTAGAAAATGGTGAGGTCATTGCTTTGCTTGATATAGCAAAATGTCTTTATGATGCTATTGCTCGCCTTGAAAAGGTAGCAGAGAAAGGAAAGACAATTGTAGCTGTTGTTGAGGGAGTTGAAAAAAACTGGGGAGCATCTGTTTCAGGTTGGTTGTCGAACATTTTGTCTTGTGTTATTGATTACGTTACCTAGTTCATGCGACTCATTGATGGTCATTGCAAGTGATGTTTGTTAACCTTTTCTTATATTTTAATTAATTAATGATTCTATTTTTTCTGGTTCTGATTCATGTCTTCTAACACATTCTGTAGGAACTCTTACCCAGGTTTCCCTAACTAGCACAATCAATATTGAGCAAGTTCTTTTTCACGTAACTGATATGCCCATAATTCCAAAGCTCAAGAGGTACATTTTCTATATTACTGCTAAACAATATTAATAAGTAATATATCGTAACAGTAAAAATGACTTTTGATATAATATTTATTTCCTTTCTTGTATATTTCCATTTTGTAATATCATTGTCTAATACCTAAGAATAATCCACCATAAAAAACAAAAGAGCTTACAGAGAACAATGAAGAAGTTGCACAAATATAGTATTGTAATAGTTAGCTTTCAAATATTTCTAAGAAGTCAAATTTTGGAGGGCATAGGAAGATTTTTATGTGCACTGTAATGCAGTCAAGTTGTTTGATGATATGCTTGAAGAGTTGAAGTAACTGAATTTATTTTTGTTGCTTCTCTTTCTTTTCTTCACAAGAATTCTAGCACTTACACGTGAACTTGATTATGTTTGGTTAACATATAGTTGTATACATCCTGAAAACAAAAATATATACAGTTATGTAAGTTCTTATATATCAGTTGTGGTAGTAAATATGTGAAGAGACATGTTTCTACATAACCTATACCAAAAAAATTTCTAGTCCAAGATTCTTGGACTGACTGTGGTGAACAATTAGGTTCTGAACTGGCAAAAACATCTACTTCCCAAAAGTTAACAGATGTACAAAGTAGTTGGCGCCCTGCTCTATAGGGCCGCTCTCCTGTGAGTATCATTCAAATAACTGTATAGTCTATTTTTCTCCTACTTGTCACACATATATGTATTATTATGTAAGAGTTAGAATTTATAGATTGAGTTAAATTTGGTAATTCAGTTGTTGCCACTACTTTGACTATTCCTCTTCTTTTCTTTTCTTTCTTTGAGTCTAGGCAAAGAAGAACCTCTCAATGGAATCTATCAATGTCCCTCTTGATGATGTGTAAGTGATGAATTTATCAAAAGTTGACTTTTACATTGAAGATGGGGTAAACTATAAAATAAATTTGTCTAAATAGAGAACAAAAACTAATGTGAGTAAGCACAACAAGTATGAACGAAACAAAAAATCTCTATCCTTTCCTATTTTAAACAGCTGGAAGTAGAAGTTGGAAAGCTGAAAAGGTGAATGTACTTGTTGTCACGACCCGAGTCTACACCCTGGACGTGGCCGGCACTCAAGAACCATTGCTGGTCCCCAAGCGAACCCTCATCCTGGCTGACTACAAGCGGAAAACTGATTCAAGCATACAAAGCTTAAAAACTGAAATAAAAGTTCATAAAACTTAAATACAAACTTTAAGTCCAAAGAAAACT